>JAVGWX010000015.1:55050272-55197772 GCA_036924085.1 Ariolimax columbianus | reverse complement strand
AGATGGATACATGATGGAAAAACAAATCCTGGGTCAGTTAAAAGACGTTTCTCAACCTCCGTTATTTCTGAGGAGCTTTCGGTGCAAACTTTGGGAAAATAAAATAAATTATTAAAATAACAAAACTACAATCAATAACTGACAGAAGAGATTACATTGTACTACACCTGGCAGAAAAATTTACGCGGCCCCCAAAATATTAAAAGAATGAAAGGCTGGAATGATATAGCCAAAGCAGATTCCAGAAAATATTAGTCATTTCTGTAGTTGTTTTGGGGAAACATTTGTGGCCAGTCAAGGTACAAAGGGTGAACTCTTCCTTTCATTGAAAACTATTTAGTCACACAAAAACCAATGTTGCCTTCTCTGTGATGTATGTGCCTGTTTCAATGCAAACTATTTGGCCAGTCAAGATACCAAGGGTTTACCCCTCCTTTCAGTGAAAACTATTTGGCCAGACAGGATACCAATGGTTTACCCCTCCTTTCAGTGAAAACTATTTGACCAGGCAGGATACCAAGAGTTTACCCCTCCTTTCGGTGAAAACTATTTGGCCAGACAGGATACCAAGAGTTTGCCCCTCCTTTCAGTGAAAACTATTTGGCCACAAATGATACCAAGGGTTTACCCCTCCTTTCAGTGAAAACTATTTGGCCAGACAGGATACCAAGGGTTTACCCCTCCTTTCAGTGAAAACTATTTGGCCAGACAGGATACCAAGAGTTTACCCCTCCTTTCAGTGAAAACTATTTGGCCAGACAGGATACCAAGGGTTTACCCCTTCTTTCAGTGAAAACTATTTGGCCAGACAGGATACCAATGGTTTACCCCTCCTTTCAGTGAAAACTATTTGACCAGGCAGGATACCAAGAGTTTACCCCTCCTTTCGGTGAAAACTATTTGGCCAGACAGGATACCAAGAGTTTGCCCCTCCTTTCAGTGAAAACTATTTGGCCACAAATGATACCAAGGGTTTACCCCTCCTTTCAGTGAAAACTATTTGGCCAGACAGGATACCAAGGGTTTACCCCTCCTTTCAGTGAAAACTATTTGGCCAGACAGGATACCAAGAGTTTACCCCTCCTTTCAGTGAAAACTATTTGGCCAGACAGGATACCAAGAGTTTACCCCTCCTTTCAGTGAAAACTATTTGGCCAGACAGGATACCAAGGGTTTACCCCTTCTTTCAGTGAAAACTATTTGGCCAGACAGGATACCAAGAGTTTACCCCTCCTTTCAGTGAAAACTATTTGGCCAGACAGGATACCAAAGGTTTACCCCTCCTTTCAGTGAAAACTATTTGGCCAGACAGGATACCAAGAGTTTACCCCTCCTTTCAGTGAAAACTATTTGGCGAGACAGGATACCAAGAGTTTACCCCTCCTTTCAGTGAAAACTTTGGCCAGACAGGATACCAAGAGTTTACCCCTCCTTTCAGTGAAAACTATTTGACCAGACAGGATACCAAGAGTTTACCCATCCGTTCAGTGAAAACTATTTGGCCAGACAGGATACCAAGAGTTTACCCATCCTTTTAGTGAAAACTATTTGGCCAGACAGGATACCAATGGTTTACCCCTCCTTTCAGTGAAAACTATTTGGCCAGACAGGATACCAAGAGTTTACCCCTCCTTTCAATGAAAACTATTTGACCAGACAGGATACAAAGAGTTTACCCCTGCTTTCAGTGAAAACTATTTGACCAGACAGGATACCAATGGTTTACCCCTCCTTTCAGTGAAAACTATTTGGCCAGACAGGATACCAAGAGTTTACCCCTCCTTTCAGTGAAAACTTTTTGACCAGACAGGATACCAAGAGTTTACCCCTCCTTTCAGTGAAAACTATTTGGCCAGACATGATACCAAGAGTTTACCCCTCCTTTCAGTGAAAACTTTTTGGCCAGTCAGGATACCAAGAGTTTGCCCTTCCTTTCAGTGAAAACTATTTATTCAGCCAGGACACACGTGGTTTCCTCTTCTCTGTGGATCCTAAGGCTTTGTCACTGTGAAACATTTTTAATCAAGACAAACACACTATTTGTCGTTCTCAGTTATTGAAAGCGAACTTTCAGTGAGAGATCCCTGTCCGTGTACAGAGATAAATTAGGTTGGGTACAGCATTGGTGGATTCTCCAAGTAACAGAATCGTGAGAAGAATTTGTTGGTAGATGAGTGATTTTACGGAAAGCCTTTCCCAACCTTCTAGCATTGCAAAAATTATTTACATAATTCCAGGAACTGAGGCCCGAAACCGAACCTCACAATTATGATATTTGGAGATTAATGGACCCGTGTAACCTGGCCGGGTGAATAGCGATAGAAATAGAACAGACAATATAGTTTTTTTAAGTGTGCTGCTGAAGCCGGATGTCGGGACTGAAAAGGGCAAACAACGACGCAGCAAAACATAATGTTTGTTTCAGGACAAACGAAGAAGGACAAAATGTACCTTCCTGCCTGTGTACGTGTCTCTCCATTGTGGACCCCGGAGCCCCTTACTAGGAAGAAAAACGTTATCCGCATTAAAGTGATAAAGACAACGAACAAACGGCAACTACAGGAATTGCAACAGTGTAATTGTTCATGTAAGCAACTTCAGTGTTGCCATGTTCTCCGTAGAGAGCGAACTTACTATGCTCGCTGCTGATGGGAATGTACTTATATATACATATACATAAACAAATACATATATATATATATACACGAGGAGGGATCAAATGAAACCTTAACAAACTGCAGCAAGTGAACATACGTACGATGCGCATTATGACCAGCCGTCAAATTTGCAAAATTGCATTATCCTCCGGCTCATAGTTTCCTCAGCAGACCTTTGAAAACATGGGGGGGGGGTGTTAGGGTATTCGTCCAGAGTTGATCAGCGAGCGGTGATTTGGTTTCTAACAGCTGAGTGCAGGCAGTGTATCGGGACAGAAGTGTGTCGAAGACAACAGTGAAGAACTGGACAACGATGTTTAAAGAAGGACGTGAATTAACGCAACAGTATGCGCCTGACCTGGTCTTGGAAGATCTTTCGTTAACTCGGGTAAGGTCAAGTTATCCCGTAACCAATAAGGTTGTTAGTGGACACATGAAGACATCTTCACAACCCCAGTCCATCCTTCTCTGTCAGCGGTTGCGCCCTGTGCTTCTTCTGGTCCGAGATTGGTCCATTCTTTTACATTGTCCTCCAACTCTCTTCGTCGTCTGCCTTGTACCTTTTCCTGGAGGATCGTATTTGCAAGACCATTTGATCTCGATATGTTATCGTACCAAGCGAGTTTCCTTCTTTTGGCAGTTGCCAAGAGGTCTTCAAAAGGTCCTATTGCTGTTGTAATTCTATCTGGTATTTCCTCATGTATAACTCTATCTTTGTACGTGACGTTTAGAAGTCTTCGGAAACATTTCATCTCCAACGCCTGTATTCTTCGTTGAAGGTCAGCTATAACTGTCCATGTTTCACAATCATAGAAGAATATTGACAGGACCAATGTACGCATTAATCTGATTTTTGTGCATATTGCTAACCGTTTTTCTTGCCAGATTTTGTTAAGCCGTGCAAGTGCCGCTATTGTCTGTGCTATTCTGGCTAACACCTCACATTTTGATACTTCATCACTAACAATCGAACCCAGATATTTCTTCTTCTTCTTCTTCTGCGTACACAGTCAGACAGTAACCATTATTTTTTCGAAAAAAAGCGGCGGTCATCCTGAGACTCTCGCCACTACCATAGAGCTTGTCTTGCAGTTCCACTGGCAATGGCCACATCTGCTCTCTCTGATCCCCGTATGTCGGGCAGTTCTGCAGCAGATGTTCAGTGGTCATTTTACCAGTACCGCACGGGCATTCGTCGGTACACCCTATCTTCAATTTGTTGAAAAGGTGGTACCTCAGTCTATTGTGGCCAGTGCGAAGTCTGAAGACAACGACCTGCTCTCTTCGGTTCAACTGGTAATAGGCATCGTTTTTGGTGTAACCAGTATGTTCGGTTTCCCATTTGGTAATGTACCTGGCTTTGATAAGCCGTTTTGACTCTTCGTACGTCATACTGGTATCTGTTTGTGGTAGCCTTGCACCTTCTTTTGCCAGTCTGTCTGCCTCCTCGTTGCCTTGGATGTTGCAGTGTGACGGAACCCACTGTACCACTACCCTTTTTGGTGCGGACAGCTGGCACAGTTTGCAGAGTGCTGCTCTTAAGTCATTAAGCTCAGTGTTTTTCTGGCTTTTTAGCGCTGTGACTACGGCGAGAGCATCTGTCAGCAAGACTATGTGGCTCTCATTTTCACTGTGTGTTGCCATTTCTTCCACTGCCGCCCTCAGTGCCTCTGCCTCCGCTCTGAAATTGCTTGTGTACTTACCAGTAGCGAATGACAGTGTTATTTTTCTGCCATTTGGTAGGTTCAGGAATGCTCCTGCCCCTCCGTTCTGTGTAGTGTTTGTTACAGAACCGTCGGTGTATGCATGGGTCCAGTCCATGCTTGGAACCCAGATATTTAAAACGGTCGACCACTTCGAGTTCCTGGCCATTAGCTATTATCCTTCTGTTGAAGCCCTCGGCCTTGTTGTTCATGAATTTTGTCTTTCCAGCGTTTATCTCCATACCATAGTCAAGAGCTGTTTCATCGTGCTTTCTGGCCCATTCCTGGAGTTCTGTTTCTGTGCCGGCCAACCCGTTGATGTCATCTGCGAAACGAAGATCGGCAATCATTCGGCCCCCTAATTTCTTCTTCTTCTTCTTCTTCTTCTTCGTACGCTGTCAAACGTCAACCTGTATTTTTTCGAAAAAAGCAGAGATCATCCTGAGGCTGTCGACACTGCCATAGAGCTTGTCTAGTGTTACTACTGGTGATGGCTACATGTGCTTTCTCTGGTCCTCGTATATCGGGAAGTTTTGCAGCAGATGTTCAGCGGTCATTTTCCCGGTACCACAAGTGCATTCGTCGGTGCCACATATCTTCAGTTTATTAAATAGGTGGTACCTCAGTCTGTTGTGGCCTGTGCGAAGTCTGAAGACCAGGACCTGCTCTCTTCTGTTCAACTGGTAATAGGCATCGTTTTTTGTGTGGCCAGTATGTTCTGTTTCCCATTTGGCCATGTATCTGGCCCTAACAAGCCTTTTGGACTCTTCGTAGGTCACACTAGAATCTGGTTGTGGTAGTCTTGCACCTTCTTTCGCCAGTCTGTCTACCTCCTCGTTGTCTTGGATGTTACAGTGGGATGGAACCCACTGTACCACTACTCTTTTTGATGCGGACTTCTCGCATAGTTGACAGAGTACTGCTCTTAAATCATGAAGTTCAGTATGTTTCAGACTCTTTAGTGCTGTGACTACGACCAGGGCAACTGTAAACAGGACTATCTGGCTTTCATTGCTTTCGTCTGTCAGCATTGCTTCTACCGCAGCCCTCAGTGCCTCTGCCTCCGCTCTGAAATTGCTTGAGAATTTTCCAGTTGCCACTGACAGTGTTATTTTTCTACTATTTGGTAGGCTCAGGAATACCCCTGTCCCTCCGTTCTGTGTTGTGTTTGTTACAGAACCGTCGGTGTATGCATAGGTCCATTCCATGCTTGGGCCCCCTCATTTGATAGTACCAACGTGACCTCCAAGTGTCTCACTCATAATTCTTTCAAGAAATATATTGAAAAGTGTTGGGGAGAGTGTACAACCCTGTCTCACACCAACTGATGTGCGAAACCAGTCACCGCGCCTCCCATTCACAAGAACTGCACATGACCGCTTGTCATACAGGTGTTCAAGGACCTTTATAATATTTCAATTGATTTTATACATCCTCATGGTTGCTCATAGCGCATTATGCCATATCCTACCAAAGGCCTTCTTGAAATCAACAAACACATGATACAATTTTTGCTGTTATTCTAGATATTTCTAGCTTAGCAGCCTTAAATTAAATATGTGTTCTGTAGTGCTTCTTCCCTGTCTGAAACCTGCTTGCTCCTCGGCAATAATGTTCTCTGCTTGGGGTTTCAATCGGTCGATGATTAATCTAAGCATGACCTTGCCAGGGTGGCTGATGAGGCTTATTGTTCTGTAATTGTGGCACAGCTTTAGGATTCCAGACTTAGGTGACGGTATAACTATTGATTTTGTCCGTAAGTCCATATTTAGTTGCAGATGTGTGTCAGGCCTTCCACCACTACCTCTCCACCTGCTTGTAAGAGCTCTGCTGGTATATTGTTAACACCGACCGCCTTCTCTCTTCTCAATGTCTCTACCGAGGCAGCTACCTCTTCCTTCGTTATCAGTTGGTTATCTTCTATAGTTGTTAGTGTTGGAGGGATTGTTTATCCAGGTTCGTTCTTCTTCTTCTTCTTCTTCTTCTTCATCGTACGCAGTCAGACAGTAACCATTATTTTTTCGAAAAAAGCTGTGGTCATCCTGAGCCTGTCGACACTGCCACAGAGCTTGTCTTGTAGTTCTACTGGTGATGGCCACATCTGCTCTCTCTGATCCTCGTATGTCGGGCAGTTCTGCAGCAGATGCTCAGCGGTCATTTTCCCGGTACCAAACGGGCATTCGTCGGTACTACCTATCTTCAATTTGTTGAATAGGTGGTACCTCAGTCTATTGTGGCCAGTGCGAAGTCTGAAGACAACGACCTGCTCTCTTCTGTTCAACTGGTAATAGGCATCGTTTTTGGTGTAGCTGGTATGTTCAGTTTCCCATTTGGTCATATATCTGGCTTTAATAAGCCGTTTTGACTCTTCGTATGTCATACTAGTATCTGTTTGTGGTAGTCTTGCACCTTCTTTTGCCAGTCTGTCTGCCTCCTCGTTGCCTTGGATGTTGCAGTGTGATGAAACCCACTGTACCACTACCCTTTTTGGCGCAGACTGCTGGCATAGTTGACAGAGTACTGCTCTTAAGTCATTTAGCTCAGTGTTTTTCTGGCTTTTTAGCGCTGTGACTACGGCCAGAGCATCTGTAAGCAGGACTGTATGGCTTTCATTTTCTTTATGTGTCACCATTTCTTCCACTGCCCCCCTCAGTGCCTCTGCCTCCGCTCTGAAATTGCTTGTGTACTTACCAGTAGCGAATGACAGTGTTATTTTTCTGCCATTTGGTAGGTTTAGGAATGCTCCTGCCCCTCCGTTCTGTGTAGTGTTTGTTACAGAACCGTCGGTGTATGCATGGGTCCAGTCCATGCTTGGAACCCAGATATTTAAAACGGTCGACCACTTCGAGTTCCTGGCCATTAGCTATTATCCTTCTGTTGAAGCCCTCGGCCTTGTTGTTCATGAATTTTGTCTTTCCAGCGTTTATCTCCATACCATAGTCAAGAGCTGTTTCATCGTGCTTTCTGGCCCATTCCTGGAGTTCTGTTTCTGTGCCGGCCAACCCGTTGATGTCATCTGCGAAACGAAGATCGGCAATCATTCGGCCCCCTAATTTCTTCTTCTTCTTCTTCTTCTTCTTCTTCGTACGCTGTCAAACGTCAACCTGTATTTTTTCGAAAAAAGCAGAGATCATCCTGAGGCTGTCGACACTGCCATAGAGCTTGTCTAGTGTTACTACTGGTGATGGCTACATGTGCTTTCTCTGGTCCTCGTATATCGGGAAGTTTTGCAGCAGATGTTCAGCGGTCATTTTCCCGGTACCACAAGTGCATTCGTCGGTGCCACATATCTTCAGTTTATTAAATAGGTGGTACCTCAGTCTGTTGTGGCCTGTGCGAAGTCTGAAGACCAGGACCTGCTCTCTTCTGTTCAACTGGTAATAGGCATCGTTTTTTGTGTGGCCAGTATGTTCTGTTTCCCATTTGGCCATGTATCTGGCCCTAACAAGCCTTTTGGACTCTTCGTAGGTCACACTAGAATCTGGTTGTGGTAGTCTTGCACCTTCTTTCGCCAGTCTGTCTACCTCCTCGTTGTCTTGGATGTTACAGTGGGATGGAACCCACTGTACCACTACTCTTTTTGATGCGGACTTCTCGCATAGTTGACAGAGTACTGCTCTTAAATCATGAAGTTCAGTATGTTTCAGACTCTTTAGTGCTGTGACTACGACCAGGGCAACTGTAAACAGGACTATCTGGCTTTCATTGCTTTCGTCTGTCAGCATTGCTTCTACCGCAGCCCTCAGTGCCTCTGCCTCCGCTCTGAAATTGCTTGAGAATTTTCCAGTTGCCACTGACAGTGTTATTTTTCTACTATTTGGTAGGCTCAGGAATACCCCTGTCCCTCCGTTCTGTGTTGTGTTTGTTACAGAACCGTCGGTGTATGCATAGGTCCATTCCATGCTTGGGCCCCCTCATTTGATAGTACCAACGTGACCTCCAAGTGTCTCACTCATAATTCTTTCAAGAAATATATTGAAAAGTGTTGGGGAGAGTGTACAACCCTGTCTCACACCAACTGATGTGCGAAACCAGTCACCGCGCCTCCCATTCACAAGAACTGCACATGACCGCTTGTCATACAGGTGTTCAAGGACCTTTATAATATTTCAATTGATTTTATACATCCTCATGGTTGCTCATAGCGCATTATGCCATATCCTACCAAAGGCCTTCTTGAAATCAACAAACACATGATACAATTTTTGCTGTTATTCTAGATATTTCTAGCTTAGCAGCCTTAAATTAAATATGTGTTCTGTAGTGCTTCTTCCCTGTCTGAAACCTGCTTGCTCCTCGGCAATAATGTTCTCTGCTTGGGGTTTCAATCGGTCGATGATTAATCTAAGCATGACCTTGCCAGGGTGGCTGATGAGGCTTATTGTTCTGTAATTGTGGCACAGCTTTAGGATTCCAGACTTAGGTGACGGTATAACTATTGATTTTGTCCGTAAGTCCATATTTAGTTGCAGATGTGTGTCAGGCCTTCCACCACTACCTCTCCACCTGCTTGTAAGAGCTCTGCTGGTATATTGTTAACACCGACCGCCTTCTCTCTTCTCAATGTCTCTACCGCAGCAGCTACCTCTTCCTTCGTTATCAGTTGGTTATCTTCTATAGTTGTTAGTGTTGGAGGGATTGTTTATCCAGGTTCGTTCTTCTTCTTCTTCTTCTTCTTCTTCATCGTACGCAGTCAGACAGTAACCATTATTTTTTCGAAAAAAGCTGTGGTCATCCTGAGCCTGTCGACACTGCCACAGAGCTTGTCTTGTAGTTCTACTGGTGATGGCCACATCTGCTCTCTCTGATCCTCGTATGTCGGGCAGTTCTGCAGCAGATGCTCAGCGGTCATTTTCCCGGTACCAAACGGGCATTCGTCGGTACTACCTATCTTCAATTTGTTGAATAGGTGGTACCTCAGTCTATTGTGGCCAGTGCGAAGTCTGAAGACAACGACCTGCTCTCTTCTGTTCAACTGGTAATAGGCATCGTTTTTGGTGTAGCTGGTATGTTCAGTTTCCCATTTGGTCATATATCTGGCTTTAATAAGCCGTTTTGACTCTTCGTATGTCATACTAGTATCTGTTTGTGGTAGTCTTGCACCTTCTTTTGCCAGTCTGTCTGCCTCCTCGTTGCCTTGGATGTTGCAGTGTGATGAAACCCACTGTACCACTACCCTTTTTGGCGCAGACTGCTGGCATAGTTGACAGAGTACTGCTCTTAAGTCATTTAGCTCAGTGTTTTTCTGGCTTTTTAGCGCTGTGACTACGGCCAGAGCATCTGTAAGCAGGACTGTATGGCTTTCATTTTCTTTATGTGTCACCATTTCTTCCACTGCCCCCCTCAGTGCCTCTGCCTCCGCTCTGAAATTGCTTGTGTACTTACCAGTAGCGAATGACAGTGTTATTTTTCTGCCATTTGGTAGGTTTAGGAATGCTCCTGCCCCTCCGTTCTGTGTAGTGTTTGTTACAGAACCGTCGGTGTATGCATGGGTCCAGTCCATGCTTGGGTAGTTTTTCGATATAAAGCTTAGGGTAGTATCTCTCCTTTCTTTTTCAGTCTGGCAGTTTTTGTTTCCAATACCTGGTATATTTTCTACCACCTCTGGAAACATATCCTGCGTCCAGGTAGGTTTTCGTACAGTAGTGATGGGCTTTGGTGTTGTTAGTGCGTTTATGGGATCTTCGTGCATCTTTGCTTTGGCTATTTCTGCAAAGTTTCTCCGCTTTAGCTTCCCATTTCCCAAATTGTTTAGTCTCTAGTGCATTGGATGGTCAGTCAGTCTTCGGAGTTTCTCTGACTGCAGCTGAGCTCTGCAGTCTCTTCTATCGGTCATGGATTGCAGTTTTGTTATCTTTTCAAGTTCTACAATTGGTGTTGACTTCATGCCTCCTGTTATAACTCTCATGGCTTGGTTTTGAAGTTTGCTAACTTTATCGAAGTTCGCCTTTGCTGCTGTTGTCCATACCGCAATGCCATACTCGAGAACTGGTCTCACTCTTCCAGTGTACAGTTTCTTAAGTATGATTTCGTCTGCTCCCCAGCTTGTGCCAGCAAGTTTCCTCATGATTGCCATTCGTTCTCTGGCTCTGTTTCGGTTTTTCTCGATCTGACTTTTCCATGTCATGCGCCGATCAAATGTGACTCCCAGATAGTTTGGGTTGTCGTTTGGCTGCAGGAATTTGCCATTTAGACTTAATTTGGTATTTTGGGGTTAGATTGAAAGCGAGAATATTGTACATGTGCTTTTCTCCTCGTTTATTTTGACCAGCCATGAGTTCGCCCACTCTTCCAGCGATGTTTGGGCCTGCTGCATCCGATTTCTTGCTATGGTGAGATTATTTTCAGAGGTCCATATAGCCAGATCGTCTGCAAACATTGAGTTATGGACTCTTCTTGGTATATTCTCTGTAATGTCGTTTATATACACCAGGAAGAGTGTGGGTGACAGTACTCCCCCTTGGGGTACTCCCTGCTCGAGTGTCACCTTTTTTGCTCTTCTGCCCTTGTACTTGGACTCTGACCGTTCTTTTTTGGAGGTAGTGGTTGATCCACTTGTACATTCTCCCACAAACTTCACTTCTCCTTAGCTTGACTCTACGTCCGTCTTTCCAGACTTTGTCAAATGCCTTTTCCAGGTCCACCCAAACCGCTACTGTGTGTTTCTGTGCCTGGTAGGCATCTTCTATTTCCTGGGCTATGAGGATCACCTGATCCTCAGTGGATCTGTGCTGTCTAAAGACTGCTTGCTGTGGAATTAGTATTCGTTTTTCTTCCAGATGCCACATCAGTCTGGTGTTTATCACACGTTCCATCAGTTTGCCGACACAGCTCAGTAGGCTGATAGGCCTGTATCCATTTGGATCTGTTTTGTCTTTTCCTTTCTTTGGTACTGGTACAAGTACTGCGTCTTTCCATGCCTGGGGTACAATACAAATGTTAGGGAAAGCTTTTTGTTAACGACACCCTCCGCATTCCACTGTAGTATTTTGAGGGTCTTGAGTTTTTGGTCAATAGAAATTGCCCCATAGCCATGTGCCTTGACTCCACGACACATGGGTGGGTGACCACCAGTAGTCAAGGGTGGGCCCCTTCGAGGCGTGAGGTCCGGCACTCTCGCTGCCTGGCGGGACTCCGCAGGATGAGCGTCATACGTTTTTCTGATAGGTTGTACTGTCATCATACTGCGATTTACGTTGCACTGTTTCGTTAGGCTTGTAGCCCCGTGCATCCGATTTCAACAGGTGTTTCTGTAGGGATGCCCTCATTAGCCTTTGGCTGTCCCCAGCCTATCTGCAAGGCAGCAGTTGTTTGTGATCAGAGTTGTCTCTCTTATGGAAGTTGTCTTACCAGACTAACGAGTCTTCACTATTCGTATCTATAGGGTGCGGTGATGATATATGAGATTATATATGATATGGACTGGTTTACCCGGAAGAGAGGCAGTCCAGTGTGTCTGTATCCCAGGATCGTCACGTCCTGCCAGAAACGTAGCATTTGCATGTGAGTGGGGTATCTCTTTGCTCCCTTTATTTTCTTTGCTTCTATGCAGGGATGGTACGCCTAGCATTCCCCGCCACCTGGGATGTTGACTCAGTGGGGCAGGTGTGCAATGTCCGCTAGTCTGCATCTCTTCTGCGTCCATTGGTATGGCTGATAGCGTTTAGAGGTAGAGATCGAAGCAGAAGTGCATTTAACCAGGGGACAAGCCTGAGATGTTGTTCGCCTGGTTTGCGGACATATCTCGTGGTCAAGGAATGAGTCTCGACAGTTCACAGTGAGGTGGCTGCTCTACTGATAGGGTGAATATCGAGCAGCTATCCGCCCGCTTTGATCGGCGGATGGAAGAGACCTCTTTCTGGTTCGTTCAATCCCTCGTAGTTGTATAACAACACACGTCCCTCTATAAACATCGTTATCCAGTTCTTCACTGTCGTCTTCAACACAGTTTTGTCACCATACACTGCCTGCATTCTGCGATTAATGTAAACTGGTCAGCTGTTAAAATCCGAATCACCGCACGCTGATCAACTATGGACAGATCCCGTATCACATCCTCCATGTTTTCAACGATCTGCTGAGGAAACTATGAGTCGGAGAAAAATGAAATTTTGCAATCTGGACGGTTGGTATGTGTTGTTTACTTCAGAAGTGACGTCATCGTGAGCATCTTATGTACGTTCACTTGGTGCAGTTAGGTCCAGTTTCATTTGAACACGCCTCGTGTGTTTGTGTGTGTGTGTATATATATATATATATATATATATGTATATGTATGTGTGCCTGTGTGTGTAAACACATATATACACACAAACACACTCACGTATATAGATAAACAGATGCGCACATATATACACATACACATAAGCCATATTCCATCACAATTATTCTCAATGCCCCCCTATCTTTAGCAGACTACAAAGCATTGGAAGAATGAACATTCTCGCGGCGAGGGAAATCAAGATCTGTGTGTACGATGCTTTCGGGGAATCTTAAAGAACGTGCCTGTCAACCGGAATCTATAGGCTTAATTTCCGGTCCAGGGTACACCAACTTCTGTAGGACATGTTTGTATTGGCTGGCCTGGCGCTCCTGCAGTCACGTGGCATGATCAGTATCGACGTCTGATTTGTGAGCAGTGTCGTGGTTTTCTGTTTTCATTTATCCTTGTCTATATTCTCCCCGGCTGTAGTTTTGTTATTTTCCACGCGTTTATTTAATGTGATCTTTCTTACCAATGTCAACCCTAAGAATTTTCTCAAATGCAGCATCGAAGTAATTGGAATATTTTGAGAACAAGGTTGAAAAGAAAAGGGGCGGGATGTGACGTCACAGATGAAGTAGTGGGTACTTAATTCGTACTTGTACTCGCAGTTCACATGACAAGTCCCCTTCTTCGCTTTCATACCTTCCCTGGTGGTTGTGGGAGTTGGAGGAGGGGGAGGGCGGAGGAAGCGATGAGATCAGTTGCACGGGAATTACAAACGCAGCTTGCTGGGATTCGGATGAATGACACAGCAAGGTCTTGCCCTAATGGAAATGAGCACATTTACAGATTCACTCCCTAGAGCCGATATACCGGCTTGCAAATTTATTACAAGGTTGCTTGAAGAACTGCCATTCTTATATTCTCACTAGCAAGTTTTCCTGTATTTATATCTTATCTTATACTTCCTACTGGGAGTTTTTACATTTCAGAAATAGATTTGCACTTAAGTCCAAAATATTCTGGAAGAAATGAGTTGGGAATAAAATCAATTAAACATTCTGTTTTAAATAACTTCTATTCCCAATAAAGAGTGTACGGTAATTTAGTTCTATTAGCTTAGCTTCAGATGTCTTCGGAGGTCGCAAACGTACCCGGTTCGAATCACATCGTGACCAGTATGGCAGGCACGAAATTCTTATCAGTGTAATCGTTCCTCCAAGAACGGAATATTATGGCAACCTACCGTACTGCACACCTGCCAAGAAATTTATAACAGTGAAATAGGTGGCGGTTGTAAGAAGCGACCTTCTGCAAAGGACATGCTTTTTGCATTACAAATTAGCTGTACTCGTGCGTCTTACATCAATCACTCATCATGTTTCATTACAAATATGAAATAAAAGCATGGGCCGTTGAATACTTCCTTCAAGCGAAAACTGGTTTTAAAAAATGTGTTTGCAAATTTAAAAATATATGTAGTATGTGTGCTGTATGTGTTTACAATATGATTGAGAAATGGAGCAGAGTAAATTGTGCTGCTTAATTTATTTCACACTTTTGATTGTTTCGATGGAATTCTTCGAGTTTTTAAATTATCCAAATAATTGTCCAAAAACTGTCTCAATATTGTTCCAAAAAATATAATTAAAATGTAGTGTCATCGGGGTTGTATATAACTATCCTGAAAGTTTCAGCTCTCTAGCGTGTCAGGAAGGGTCTGAGCTTTCAAATACAAGATTTGACCCTTTCTAACAAGTGAAGTTAAATAAAAGCTTCTAAATATCGTGTTCAAGTAGGTGCCTTGGTTCATTGTTTGAAAACCACAACACAAGGCACTGCATCTTAGAACATAAGACAAGCTAGGCAAAATAAATAACAATCCTTCCATTTTATTAATTCACGTACCCATGTTACTGCTACATAGACTGGTGAAGCAAGTCATGTAGGTGACAAAATCTTTATTAATTTGCGATAAGGAGTAATCTCTCTAACCAGGGGATGCAACTCCAGAACCCCCCCCCCCCCCCCCCCGATTCCCGGGAAAAAAAGGACCTTTCTAAAAGATAATTCTATTCACGAAATATTTGTTAATGGAGAGTTTTAGTAGTTATTTTTCTAAAAATCTTCTTTACTGCAGTCCGAGCATACCAATAAATGCTCTGTCATGCTCAACAAATGGTGAAGATACGGATAGTAATGGTTGTTGTCTCTCATTTCTTGTACTCCGTCCTCACTCGTTCGATTTCAGAGCTCTGCGATATGGGAATTCCTTATTTATCTATCACAGTCTAATTATTGAGCATGCAGTCATTTATAGACTTCAAAATGTTACGTTTGTCCATATACAGTGTGTTTAAAATGGTCGCTTGTGAAGCTACGAGGCGTGTTCAAATGAAACCGGACCTAACTGCACCAGACATCACTTCTAGTGTACACATCATAGACCAACCGTCAAGTTCGCTAAATGTTCGGTAAATGTATGGTGACAAAATTGTGACGAACGAGATCTCGGGCAACGGTCCACCCGAATTGCTACAACAATGTTCGCGATGGCATCTTCTAACGCAACCATATGCGCCTGACCTGGTCTCGGAAAATGTTTCGTTAACTCACGTACTTCTTTAAACATCGTTGTCAAGTTCTTTACAGTTGTCTTCGACATACTTTTGTCACCATACACTGTCTGCATTCTGCGATGAATATCACCTGGTTGACATCCTTCAGCTGTTAGAAACCGAACCACCGCTCGCTGATCAACTCTGCGCGTATTCCGTATCACCTCCTATAGCAATGTTTTCAACGGTCTGCTAAGGATCCTATGACACAGAGGATAATGAAATTCTGCAAACTTGACCATTGGTATGTGATGTTAATACCACAAATGGCATCATTACGCGCATCGTGTGTATGTTCACTTGGTGCAGTTAGATCCGGTGGCATTTGAATACGCCTCGTACAATTTCAGTTCTTTCGTTGTCCTAAACCCCAGTTTGATCAGAAAAGTGGTTTCGAGGTAAGGTGTTCGCCTCTCGTGGTGGGGTCTCTGGTTTAAATCCAGGGATTTTTTCATGTGGACTATCTGATCTCTGAATAGTGAGAGCGGACACCCATTTCAGTGGCGCGCACTTCAAATATCCTTTGGCAGTCGGAAATCGAAAAAAGTAAGCTTAAAAGCCACTGTTAGGGCAAAATTGAAGTTATAAATCTACTACAATTATTCTAGTGATAGATAGATAGATAGATAGATAGATAGATAGATAGATAGATAGATAGATAGATAGATAGATAGATAGATAGATAGATAGATAGATAGATAGATAGATAGATAGATAGATAGATAGATAGATAGATAGATAGATAGATAGATAGATAGATAGATAGATAGATAGATAGATAGATAGATAGATAGATAGATAGATAGATAGATAGATAGATAGATAGATAGATAGATAGATAGATAGATAGATAGATAGATAGATAGATAGATAGATAGATAGATAGATAGATAGATAGATAGATAGATAGATAGATAGATAGATAGATAGATAGATAGATAGATAGATAGATAGATAGATAGATAGATAGATAGATAGATAGATAGATAGATAGATAGATAGATAGATAGATAGATAGATAGATAGATAGATAGATAGATAGATAGATAGATAGATAGATAGATAGATAGATAGATAGATAGATAGATAGATAGATAGATAGATAGATAGATAGATAGATAGATAGATAGATAGATAGATAGATAGATAGATAGATAGATAGATAGATAGATAGATAGATAGATAGATAGATAGATAGATAGATAGATAGATAGATAGATAGATAGATAGATAGATAGATAGATAGATAGATAGATAGATAGATAGATAGATAGATAGATAGATAGATAGATAGATAGATAGATAGATAGATAGATAGATAGATAGATAGATAGATAGATAGATAGATAGATAGATAGATAGATAGATAGATAGATAGATAGATAGATAGATAGATAGATAGATAGATAGATAGATAGATAGATAGATAGATAGATAGATAGATAGATAGATAGATAGATAGATAGATAGATAGATAGATAGATAGATAGATAGATAGATAGATAGATAGATAGATAGATAGATAGATAGATAGATAGATAGATAGATAGATAGATAGATAGATAGATAGATAGATAGATAGATAGATAGATAGATAGATAGATAGATAGATAGATAGATAGATAGATAGATAGATAGATAGATAGATAGATAGATAGATAGATAGATAGATAGATAGATAGATAGATAGATAGATAGATAGATAGATAGATAGATAGATAGATAGATAGATAGATAGATAGATAGATAGATAGATAGATAGATAGATAGATAGATAGATAGATAGATAGATAGATAGATAGATAGATAGATAGATAGATAGATAGATAGATAGATAGATAGATAGATAGATAGATAGATAGATAGATAGATAGATAGATAGATAGATAGATAGATAGATAGATAGATAGATAGACAGACAGACAGACAGACAGACAGACAGACAGACAGACAGACAGACAGACAGACAGACAGACAGACAGACAGACAGACAGACAGACAGACAGACAGACAGACAGACAGACAGACAGACAGACAGACAGACAGACAGACAGACAGACAGACAGACAGACAGACAGACAGACAGACAGACAGACAGACAGACAGACAGACAGACAGACAGACAGACAGACAGACAGACAGACAGACAGACAGACAGACAGACAGACAGACAGACAGACAGACAGACAGACAGACAGACAGACAGACAGACAGACAGACAGACAGACAGACAGACAGACAGACAGACAGACAGACAGACAGACAGACAGACAGACAGACAGACAGACAGACAGACAGACAGACAGACAGACAGACAGACAGACAGACAGACAGACAGACAGACAGACAGACAGACAGACAGACAGACAGACAGACAGACAGACAGACAGACAGACAGACAGACAGACAGACAGACAGACAGACAGACAGACAGACAGACAGACAGACAGACAGACAGACAGACAGACAGACAGACAGACAGACAGACAGACAGACAGACAGACAGACAGACAGACAGACAGACAGACAGACAGACAGACAGACAGACAGACAGACAGACAGACAGACAGACAGACAGACAGACAGACAGACAGACAGACAGACAGACAGACAGACAGACAGACAGACAGACAGACAGACAGACAGACAGACAGACAGACAGACAGACAGACAGACAGACAGACAGACAGACAGACAGACAGACAGACAGACAGACAGACAGACAGACAGACAGACAGACAGACAGACAGACAGACAGACAGACAGACAGACAGACAGACAGACAGACAGACAGACAGACAGACAGACAGACAGACAGACAGACAGACAGACAGACAGACAGACAGACAGACAGACAGACAGACAGACAGACAGACAGACAGACAGACAGACAGACAGACAGACAGACAGACAGACAGACAGACAGACAGACAGACAGACAGACAGACAGACAGACAGACAGACAGACAGACAGACAGACAGACAGACAGACAGACAGACAGACAGACAGACAGACAGACAGACAGACAGACAGACAGACAGACAGACAGACAGACAGACAGACAGACAGACAGACAGACAGACAGACAGACAGACAGACAGACAGACAGACAGACAGACAGACAGACAGACAGACAGACAGACAGACAGACAGACAGACAGACAGACAGACAGACAGACAGACAGACAGACAGACAGACAGACAGACAGACAGACAGACAGACAGACAGACAGACAGACAGACAGACAGACAGACAGACAGACAGACAGACAGACAGACAGACAGACAGACAGACAGATAGATAGATAGATAGATAGATAGATAGATAGATAGATAGATAGATAGATAGATAGATAGATAGATAGATAGATCAGAACAAAACCTCCACACCCGCCCTTAGAGCTTCGGGGTCTCACCAGCTGCCATCCACGCATTCCTTAGCAAGTACTTGAATCGTGGCCGATCAGTTATGAATTACAACCTGTTACTGCAAATCAAATGAGCACAATAGTCCATAAGATACTGGACCAACTGCTAGACCAAGCTCTCAGATTTATGTGTGGGGCCAGAAGAACCACACCAATAACGAAAATTGATGCCAGTATAGAACATGTTCATCTAAGGTGAAAACGCGCAGTACTTGAGTCTACATAATGATTTAGAAGAATAAGACAAAATCAGACAAATAGACAACTGGTAGAAAATTAGAAGCCATTAAACAGATTAAAGTGGAAATGACCTTTACAATAATTTATTGCCTACAAATCCAGGAAACAACCCCAAATGTCAAGTCCCTTACACAAAAATAGAGTTTAAATCACGTGTAGTTAAAACCTTTCTTTTGGAAAGTACAATGACTTTAGAAAACAACACAATAATACTATTGGAAACAATAGACAACTATTCTAACATTTGGATATATGCATTTACTTACGGCCTTGCCTTCAAGGCATCTGTAGACGTCGAACTTGGAGCCTTAACAAGTACTAAAATGACGATACATTTGACCTATGTGAACGTAGCGACTACTGTAATAACCACTAAGCATAAATCACAACAATAAACCCCATTGAGGTAATACTCAAAGCAGTTCCAGCAAAGAAAGCAAACACCATCCGATATTGTAATTTTGGCTGACTCAACAGTAGCGATACATACACTAGAACTATACGTACAAACTAATAATATAGAAGTTACAAAACTGGCTGAGACGATTGACAAGATGTGAAAAACAACCAACATCGAAGTGAATATAGACAAATCAGGCAATGAGAGAGTTGACAGATGAACAAAACTAGTAGCAAGCAATATTCAAATAGGCCAGACGATAGGCACACATATTACTCTAGAATATGGAAAAAAATTAGTACTCCAGACCTTGCGATGGCAACGGACGACCTTCACCGACTAATAGCAAGAACAGTCAACAGCCAACTGGGTGGGAGCGGTCATGTCCCAATAACTTTAGAAATATGTAACATGGGACAAACAGAGATAACAGATATGCACCCAAGTTGGAATTTTAAAAGAGTAAACTGGACTCTATTTAGAGAAAATGCAAATAAACTCTGTCAAGATATATCCCATGCCAAAAATGTCAATAAAAATGTTACCATCATGACGGAGGCTATCATCCAGGCAGCAAAGAAATCAATTCCACGTGGAAAACGGAAAAATCACTGGCAAACAACCAAAACAAGATATATAACAAGATAAAATATGATATAATATGAATACTGTTCTAAGATGGCGAATGTGTCTTTGTGGTTTAATTTGAAAACCGAGTAAAATATATAGAATACAAACCAAATGTACCCACCAAAACATTATAAACACCATCATTCATCATATAATATAAATTAAGAAATAACCGCTCGCAAGACGTGTAAATAGACTTTTTGAACACGAGGACTAGCCAGGCCTAACAAACTGCTATCGTAAAAACTGATCACTGTCCCCACTGCCATGTGTGATACTTATTCATGGAAAGGCTTCGGGAGTAAAACCTGAAGAAATATCCGGAACTGGTGTCTCTAAGATAGTGTAGTGGTGGTTCCATCGCTATTCTGGCAACTTTTGCGATATTGCTGATTCCAGATTGTATCGCCTAATGCTAGTCACATGGATCAATTGGATACGTGGAGAGGGGGCGGGGGGGGGGGGGAGCTGCTGCACGGACAACAGTTTGTTCTCCATAGCAATATGTCCAAGCTTGTGACTTGGAGAGTACTTTTAGCTCACCCTGCAGTGTCGACACAACATGTGCATCAGCAATTAAACTAGGATGTTGAAACACCCTTACCATGCTGACTGGGCCGGCTGATAACCTGCATGATACATGTTATGAATTAAAACGACTGGATATGGACATAGCTGCTGTTCAAGAATCTTGGTTTACCGAGTCTAGATCAATGCGTGAGAAAAACTACATATTCTACTGGCAAGGAATAGACACTAACAAAAAGAGGGACACCGTGTAGCCTTGGCACTGAAAGAGTCTCTAATACACATGGTTCAGAGCGCCTGCTTATACGTCGTTATCATACTAAAATAAGCTCCATCACTCTTGTCGGTTCATTTGCACCTACCTTGTGCTCCCTACCTGGTCAAAGATGAGGACTTATCAGCAGTCATTAGAAGTATGCAAAGTCAAGAACAGCTTGTTCTGTTAGGTGACTTCAGCGCAACAGTGGGCGGGGTTCACGATTCATGACCTTCATGTCTTGGCAAGTTTTTGTGGTCGATAAAATAAATTTAAATGACCAAAGGCTCTTATATGTATGTGTCTACCATGAACACTGTGTGACCATCTCGTATTTTTAGACAAATCTCCAACATTAGATATCGTGAATGCACCCACTCACAAAGCATTTGCATTAGCTGTATATAATTATTGTGGGAAGATGTGTCCTCAAATATGTGCTCATGTCGTGTTTTTGTCAAAGTGCAGACTGCGACACTGAGTTAAAATAAAGTTTTACATATTATACTAAACTGTAAAGAAGTTTCGTCGTATAGGGATATTTTGGGGGGACTGAAAGGTAAAGGTAATCCCACAGCAAGCACTGTAATTGGGGATAAAGTGTTGGATACTATTTTATGCTAGGCCTTAGTTTTTATGAAATGGCAATTCTTTCCTTGCTACTTGTTCTTCCTTAATTAAAAGTAAAACCAGATGTCTAATTACAGCTCGGTCCCTTAGAGCGTGCCCATAACGGACATCGAACCAGGTACCTTTGTCACGAAAATAATACGTTTTTCCACCATGTCAATCAAACTGTTATACGTTGGCGTAAAACAATTTTTCTCTTGTCTTACTGTGTCTTTTTTATATTTGTGAAGTTCACTTGACAGTTAATTTCCTTTCTGACACTTCTTCCCTAACAGTAAGTTACTACCAATTTATTCCTGGGTCTACTGGAGCGTGTCGATAACTGCACTTGAACTCCATGTCTTTGCTGGGAGTAGCGTATCGAACGTTACGCGGCTGTGCTGTAAGTCATTGATAGCTAGACAAACCAGTAGGGTACAAATTAACAAAAACATATGTTCGCTGTTTACCATACTTTCTATTAGTTTAATCATTCGTTTCTCACCTTTTTTCTACTGCATTCTATCACAGTGGTTAGTGCACTGGCTTCCCAGCTAAGCGATCTGGGTTCAGTACCTAATCGGTCCGAGATATTTTAGATCGCAAAATGAATCTCGGGGTCGACCCAGCCTCAAATGTGGGTACCAGAGCAAGTATTGGAAGTAAAGGCGACCGGACTTATGATGACGACATCACTCCTAATGTGCCTTTGGTCTTCTTCTTCGTCATCGTTCGTTTCTAGAACCCCAGCTACCAGGCGATGAAAGGGACGTATGTGAAATAACGCAAGTAACAAGAGGTAGTACTGAGAACGGATTGCGTTGTGGCGTAGTTAGTGGCTTGACTGCGATATTTGCACCTTTTCTTTTTTTTCTTCTTCGTTCGTTCTCAATCTTTCGCTACCAAACCCTGAAAGGGCTTAGGTAGCAGAATGTAGTCCAGAGAACGGAATGCGTTGTGTCGTAGTTTACAGCTTGGCTGCGAATATTTGAACCTTTCGGTCCAACACATCCGACTTCAGCAAGCATTTTTTTAGTACCGGGTTAGCATTCCCTCTTCGATCCCTTCTCCTTAGCAAGTCTGCCCTACTGCAGCCTGTTATCCAGGATCACCGCATGGAGGTGTAGAAGGGTCTTGGCAGCTCTGGTTCGCTGGCCCTGACGCTAGCAATCAGCTATGGGTCACTGACCCCTGCAGCTTATGCGCTGCTCAGCATTTTGATCCCATTTGCACCTTTTAATCCGACACTTCCGACTTCAGATTGGCATTTTTTGGGTACCGGGTTATCCTTCCCTCTTGGGTCTCTTCTCCTTAACGAATCTGCCCTGTTGCTTCCTGTTATCCAGAATTACAATGTGGATTTGAAGAAGGGTCTAGCAGTTCTGGCTTGTCGGCCCTACAAATACAAACTTCAATCAAGCAAATATAAGATGACGCATTCAGGTCCGAGCCTACAAATATAAATGGAGATTGCAAGATGGGAACCTAAGAATTTAAGTAGAGCTTATTATGGCGTTTTCATGTGGGAACCTAAGAATTTAAGTAGAGCTTGTTATGGCGTTTTCATGTGGGAACATAAGAATTTAAGTAGAGCTTGTTATGGCGTTTTCATGTGGGAACATAAGAATTTAAGTAGAGCTTGTTATGGCGTTTTCATGTGGGAACATAAGAATTTAAGTAAAGGTTGTTATGGCGTTTTCATGTGGGAACAAGAATTTAAGTAGAGCTTGTTATGGCGTTTTCATGTAGGAACATAAGAATTTAAGTAGAGCTTGTTATGGCGTTTTCATGTGGGAACATAAGAATTTAAGTAGAGCTTGTTATGGCGTTTTCATGTGGGAACATAAGAATTTAAGTAGAGCTTGTTATGGCGTTTTCATGTGGGAACATAAGAATTTAAGTAAAGGTTGTTATGGCGTTTTCATGTGGGAACAAGAATTTAAGTAGAGCTTGTTATGGCGTTTTCATGTGGGAACCTAAGAATTTAAGTAGAGCTTGTTATGGCGTTTTCATGTGGGAACAAGAATTTAAGTAGAGCTTGTTATGGCGTTTTCATGTGGGAACATAATAATTTTAGTAGAGCTTGTTATGGAGTTTTAATGTGGGAACATAAGAATTTAAGTAAAGGTTGTTATGGCGTTTTCATGTGGGAACAAGAATTTAAGTAGAGCTTGTAATGGCGTTTTCATGTGGGAACATAAGAATTTAAGTAAAGGTTGTTATGGCGTTTTCATGTGGGAACAAGAATTTAAGTAGAGCTTGTTATGGCGTTTTCATGTGGGAACATAAGAATTTAAGTAGAGCTTGTTATGGCGTTTTCATGTGGGAACATAAGAATTTAAGTAGAGCTTGTTATGGCGTTTTCATGTGGGAACATAAGAATTTAAGTAGAGCTTGTTATGGCGTTTTCATGTGGGAACATAAGAATTTAAGTAGAGCTTGTTATGGCGTTTTCATGTGGGAACATAAGAATTTAAGTAAAGGTTGTTATGGCGTTTTCATGTGGGAACAAGAATTTAAGTAGAGCTTGTTATGGCGTTTTCATGTAGGAACATAAGAATTTAAGTAGAGCTTGTTATGGCGTTTTCATGTGGGAACATAAGAATTTAAGTAGAGCTTGTTATGGCGTTTTCATGTGGGAACATAAGAATTTAAGTAGAGCTTGTTATGGCGTTTTCATGTGGGAACATAAGAATTTAAGTAAAGGTTGTTATGGCGTTTTCATGTGGGAACAAGAATTTAAGTAGAGCTTGTTATGGCGTTTTCATGTGGGAACCTAAGAATTTAAGTAGAGCTTGTTATGGCGTTTTCATGTGGGAACATAAGAATTTAAGTAGAGCTTGTTATGGCGTTTTCATGTGGGAACATAATAATTTTAGTAGAGCTTGTTATGGAGTTTTAATGTGGGAACATAAGAATTTAAGTAAAGGTTGTTATGGCGTTTTCATGTGGGAACAAGAATTTAAGTAGAGCTTGTAATGGCGTTTTCATGTGGGAACATAAGAATTTAAGTAGAGCTTGTTATGGCGTTTTCATGTGGGAACATAAGAATTTAAGTAGAGCTTGTTATGGCGTTTTCATGTGGGAACATAAGAATTTAAGTAAAGGTTGTTATGGCGTTTTCATGTGGGAACAAGAATTTAAGTAGAGCTTGTTATGGCGTTTTCATGTGGGAACCTAAGAATTTAAGTAGAGCTTGTTATGGCGTTTTCATGTGGGAACATAAGAATTTAAGTAGAGCTTGTTATGGCGTTTTCATGTGGGAACATAATAATTTTAGTAGAGCTTGTTATGGAGTTTTAATGTGGGAACATAAGAATTTAAGTAAAGGTTGTTATGGCGTTTTCATGTGGGAACAAGAATTTAAGTAGAGCTTGTAATGGCGTTTTCATGTGGGAACATAAGAATTTAAGTAAAGGTTGTTATGGCGTTTTCATGTGGGAACAAGAATTTAAGTAGAGCTTGTTATGGCGTTTTCATGTGGGAACCTAAGAATTTAAGTAGAGCTTGTTATGGCGTTTTCATGTGGGAACATAAGAATTTAAGTAGAGCTTGTTATGGCGTTTTCATGTGGGAACATAATAATTTTAGTAGAGCTTGTTATGGAGTTTTAATGTGGGAACATAAGAATTTAAGTAAAGGTTGTTATGGCGTTTTCATGTGGGAACAAGAATTTAAGTAGAGCTTGTAATGGCGTTTTCATGTGGGAACATAAGAATTTAAGTAAAGGTTGTTATGGCGTTTTCATGTGGGAACATAAGAATTTAAGTAGAGATTTCTAGGACGTTTTCGTGTGGGAACATAAGAATTTTAAGTAGAGGTTTCTAGGACGTTTTCATGTGAGAACCTAAGAATTTAAGTAGAGGTTGCTAGAACGTGTTCAGGTCGGAACCTAAGAATTGACATAGAGACTGATAGGACGTATTCAGATGGGAACATAAGAACATAAGTAGAGATTACTAGGACATTTTCACGTGGGTACCTAATATTTAAGTAGGCATGCACTGGCTTGGAACAAGCAAAGGAAGAGAACATCGATTGAAGAACAATATAATGGTGAGACAGGGTTAACAATGTCGTATGAGTGAGCCTTGAGACGAATCAGCGGCGGGTGACCTTTGTTGTTGTTGTTGTTGTTACTGTTGTTGTTTTTGTTGGTGTTAATGTGGAATGCCTACAGCGAGTGTGTTCAATTTTTCGTGCGCACTGAAAGAGCGTTATAATGGCGCGTTGCAGTAACTTTTCTGATACTTCACTGCGTGCTGATGAAGATATACCGGGTTTATCCAGGCTGTTGTGCTATGCTTGACGTCATCTTTGAAACTCTCGCTACAATAAGGATCACGTTGATATCGTTATAGAAATTGCCAGAAAACAGCCTATTTCCATGGAGACCGACATGGAAGTGAGATCGGGGCTTGATCAGTATGTTTCACCTGACTCTTTATTTTGCCTGACTGGATGTTAACATATTCTTCATTAGGCTGACCAAACCATCCATATCTCCCCATTGCACTTAAATGTGTATAGTTAAAATAAAAACAAATTATTTTAAATTGTTCTTACAATATATATAAAAGGAATCAAGAGAGTGATAATGTCTCGTGCGAAAAATAGAATCCCTTTGCAAACATTTTTTGTAAAGCCCATTCCAGGTTGCCATGGCGAGTTCGTATGCCAGATAATAAACAGAAGAGCTATAAATATGTTTGTCACCGCTGCTTCAGAATGTTTCTCTGTTCGTTCTTCAAAAGTGGACACAATACAAGAAAATCAAATTTAATTTGAAGAAAAAAAAATCTTTCAAAATGAATACAAGTTCCAGACAAAAATGTCCAGCCTCCAGATTTCTCATCATTCCTGCTGCACCCGTTGGCATTAATCTCCTCTTATCTCCCTTTCTTAATCGGCCAATCTGGGCTTCCGAGAACGCAGCCTAATTAAAGAGACCCAGTGTGAGCGCTGCGGAGGGATTCCTTGGAGGAAAGTGATTCCTGTGCATTCTCCCGAAAATCTTGGCCGGTATTCAATTGTCCATGATCATGTCTGTCCCATACATCACTTGGCCGTTCGCAGAGTGGACACATAACTTGGATCCCGCTGTGATTATGGGATACATGTACTCTCCCATCATTTTTTGGCCTCGTTTTTGGCCTCCTAAAAAATAGGTGGCCACGACAATAAATTGTACAATAAACTTTCTGTTCCTTAACGTCTTCTCTTTTCTTCCTATGTTCTCGTATTCCTGGGCGTAATGTGTACAGGAAAAGTATAAGTATTAACACTAATGAACATGCTTTTGAAAACATTGTAAAACCGAAAAAATAGTCGTATGTTACAATGCTGTCAGGGATGAAGTGTTTAAGACTTTATTTTACGAATCCGCTGTTTTGTTTGATGATTATATCTCTGGCTTGCCGTCCCTGTTAGTCGGTGGCTCACTTGCACTAATGGGCAAGCTGTTGAAAACATAGTTAAAAGGCAAAGGTAGTTCCATATCTTACAATGCTGTCATGGTTGATGTGTTAAAGAGGTCATTTTACACGAATCCTTTGTTTCTGTGATGTTTCATGACCAAGTCTTTTCCTTGTCCTCTGTCAGTCAACGGGTTATTTATAGTTTATTAATCTACATAAACCGTGATCGAGAAGCGAACTCGATCCTTTTACAGTGAGAGAAATGTGCTCTAACCATCTGCCATCGGGTAGCTCTTAGTGAGTACAATTTAGAAAATAAATAGGACATCAAAATGCGCACAAAAACAAAACAGAAAGATATTCTTTTCGAGCAAATCTTTGAGAGTAGAAATATGAAAGAGTTTCCCATTGGTGCTACAATCGGACACTCACTCAGAATCAGGTCCTTCACAACGGAAATTGCTGGAGGCGACTAAATTCTAACGGCCCATTGAACAGTCAAAATGGATAATGACGATGCACTGAAGTGGGCAGCCTCCAAAGGAGAGTCATCACACGGAGGACAACGGCAGACATTACAAAGAACAGTAAAGAACGGTCATGAATGTCCTTGGGCATTTCTGCATATCCAAAGTAAAAAAACATCCACCTCAAATGTTGATGCCATTTTGTTTTTGTCCTACAGCTTGATGTGGCAATAGCCCGCTCGATAAGATTCCTAGGGAAACATTTGTTTATTGTTTATGATATTTAAGACATGCGCAGCATTCAGCAGGTTGGTAGAATGCTCACTTCAACGACAAAGATACTTGGTTCGATCCCCATTAACGACACGCTTCAATGACACAATTGGTATCATGCATAATGGTAAAAATAAAATGCAACGAATAAAATAACTAGCCAAATCACACCATCAAAATGTTAATCTTAGTACAATGTAGTCCCTTGATCCTTGACAGCTCTCTTATTAGATCTACGTTACACTAGCAGATGACAAGTTTCTCATATCTTGAACAAGTAATCCGCGATAATGGCAAATAGAAAACTGAAATTAAGAGAAGAATAGATATGGTAAAGGATACATTCAATAGGATGAAAAAGATACTCACATCTTGAAAGTTAGATTGCAACTTAGAAGTAAGAATTATCAATTGTATATATATTCAACACTACTATTTGCTACGGAAACTTGAACCAAACAAATAGAAGATAGAATATGGTCACTGGAGATGGGAATGTATCATAGATATGATCGCATTCCATAGAGAGAAAAAAGAACAAATTTAGAGATCCTGGAGAAACTAGGATGGAAAAAAAGAGAATTTTTGAAACCTTAAAGAGCTGATAAATCGCATATTTGGCAACATTAAAAGACAGAAAACGATGGACGAGCAGCAGTCTGTCTGTGTGTACCACCAGAGCGAGAGATAGTAAACGGTGGAGATCTATTGAATTCAACCTTCATTGAAGAGACGACGCTTGAATTGAACTGAAAAATCGTCGCTGATGTCAATTATGTAGTAGTAGTAGTTGTTGTTGTTGTTGCTATTGTTGTTGTTGTTGTTGTTGTAATAGTCTGAGTAATAATAGTTGCCATCACCAGCGAAGATGATGACAGAATCAGACGTGCTGACTGTGAAATGGGATCTTGTTTGACTGTGAAGTGCAATCCTGACATGGCAGGCTCTGGCGTTCTTTTTAAACACATAAGAGAAGTGGTCTGGGATGTCGTTGTGCGTTATGTTCTTTGGAGTGGCTCACTTTCTCTGAGCCTTGACGATGATATTTCGTTCTGCTTTCTGAACACCTCGTGTGACGCTAGCGCACCAGGTGGAACGGCTCTGTGCAAGTATCTTCCAGGAGATGACATCAATGCTGAATCCTGTCATAGATAATTTTAAGAGTCTCTGTCTCTGTAGAGTTGCTTTTTTGTCTTTTCCCCTGACGAGGGTCTTTTTGTTCTGAGCTCACCGTACAGACGTGTTTATCTTATCCTGACGTCTTGCAGAACGTATGCATTCTCAAAATGTTTTACTTGTTAAGAATTTAAGAGTTAGCTACTTTGCTCTGCCACGTAATCCTGAACAGACTTCGGTGACAGTTTTCTGGAAACGATTAAGCTCTCTGCTATACACATTCTATGTCTTTCATGCATGCAGAGGAACACAACAGAATGATAGACTTTCAACTTGGTAACGATACTGATGCCTTGTCGGTTCCAAACATTGGTTTGTAGTCTCCCCATACGCTAAGCGTGACGTTTTATTGATATCCTGTTGTTGACCTCTAGAGTCAATATGCGCTTCTCTTTAGTCTATTGATCAGAGAACAGAAAATTATTCCATCTTGTAACGTCAGGATATTTAATCCGAGCTTGGTGGTGAAATTGATGATAATTAAATCGTGTACCACTGCTGGTGTGTTCTAGCTCCTGCACCTTCTTCTTCTTCTTCTTCGTACGCAGTCAGACAGTAACCATTATTTTTTCGAAAAAAGCGGCGGTCATCCTGAGGCTGTCGACACTGCCATAGAGCTTGTCTTGTGGTTCCGCTGGTGATGGCCACATCTGCTCTCTCTGATCCTCGTATGTCGGGCAGTTCTGCAGCAGATGTTCAGCGGTCATTTTCCCTGTACCACACGGGCATTTGTCGGTTCCACCTATCTTCAATTTGTTGAATAGGTGGTACCCCAGTCTAGTGTGGCCAGTGCGAAGTCTGAAGACAACGACCTGCTCTCTTCTGTTCAACTGGTAGTAGGCATCGTTTTTGGTGTAACCAGTATGTTCGGTTTCCCATTTGGTCATGTATCTGGCTTTAATAAGCCGTTTTGACTCTTCGTACGTCATACTAGTATCTGTTTGTGGTAGTCTTGCACCTTCTTTTGCCAGTCTGTCTGCCTCCTTGTTGCCTTGGATGTCGCAGTGTGATGGGACCCACTGTACCACTACCCTTTTTGGTGCGGACTGCTGGCATAGTTGACAGAGTACTGCTCTTAAGTCATTAAGCTCAGTGTTTTTCTGGCTTTTTAGCGCTGTGACTACGGCCAGAGCATCTGTAAGCAGGACTGTATGGCTTTCATTTTCTTTATGTGTCACCATTTCTTTCACTGCCGCCCTCAGTGCCTCTGCCTCCGCTCTGAAATTGCTTGTGTACTTACCAGTGGCGAATGACAGTGTTATTGTTCTGCCATTTGGTAGGTTCAGGAATGCTCCTGCCCCTCCGTTCTGTGTAGTGTTTATTACAGAACCGTCGGTGTATGCATGGGTCCAGTCCATGCTTGGGTAGTTTTCCGATATAAAGCTTAGGGTAGTATCTCTCTTTTCTTTTTCAGTCTGGCAGTTTTTGTTTCCAATGCCTGGAATATTTTCTACCACCTCTGGAAATATATCCTGCCTCCAGGTAGGTTTTCGTACAGTAGTGATGGGCTTTGGTGTTGTTAGTGCGTTTATGGGATCTTCGTGCTTCTTTGATTTGGCTATTTCTGCAAAGTTTCTCCGCCTTAGTTTCCCATTTCCCAAATTGTTTAGTCTCTGGTGCATTGGATGGTCAGTCAGTCTTCTGAGTTTCTCTGACTGCAGCTGGGCTCGGCAGTCTCTTCTATCGGTCATGGATTGCAGTTTTGTAATCTTTTCAAGTTCTACAATTGGCGTTGACTTCATGCCACCTGTTATAACTCTCATGGCTTGGTTTTGAAGTTTACTAACTTTATCGAAGTTCGCCTTTGCTGCTGTTGTCCATGCCGCAATGCCATACTCGAGAACTGGTCTCACTCTTCCAGTGTACAGTTTCTTTAGTATGATTTCGTCTGCTACCCAGCTTGTGCCAGCAAGTTTCCTCATCATTGCCATTCTTTCTCTGGCTCTCATTCGGTTTCTCTCGATCTGACTTTTCCATGTCATGCGCCGATCAAATGTGACTCCCAGATAGTTTGGGTTGTCGTTTGGCTGCAGGAATTTGCCATTTAAACTTAATTTGATATCTTGGGGTTTGATTGAGAGCGTGAATATTGTACATGTGGTTTTCTCTTCGTTTATTTTGACCAGCCATGAGTTCGCCCACTCTTCCAGCGATGTTAGGGCCGTCTGCATCCGATTTCTTGCTATGGTGAGATTCTTTTCAGAGGTCCACATAGCCAGATCGTCTGCAAACATTGAGCTATGGACTCTTCTTGGTATATTCTCTGTAATGTCGTTTATATACACCAGGAAGAGTGTGGGTGACAGTACTCCCCCTTAGGGTACTCCCTGCTCGAGTGTCACCTTTTTGCTCTTCTGCCCTTGTACTTGGACTCTGGCCGTTCTTTTTTGGAGGTAGTGGTTGATCCACTTGTACATTCTCCCACAAACTTCACTTCTCCTTAGCTTGACTCTAAGTCCGTCTTTCCAGACTTTGTCAAATGCCTTTTCCAGGTCCACCCAAACCGCTACTGTGTGTTTCTATTTCCTGGGCTATGAGGATGACCTGGTCCTCAGTGGATCTGTGCTGTCTAAAGCCGGCTTGCTGTGGAATTAGTATTCGTTTTTCTTCCAGATGCCACATCAGTCTGGTGTTTATCATACGTTCCATCAGTTTGCCGACACAGCTCAGTAGGCTGCTAGACCTGTATCCATTTGGATCTGTTTTGTCCTTTCCTTTTTTTGGTACTGGTACAAGTACTGCGTCTTTCCCTGCCTGGAGTACAATTCCCCTTTTCCAGCTTTAGTTCAGGACCGATAGCAGTTTCCTCTTCGCTGTTTGGCCCAGCCCCATCAGCATTTCGTTCGTTATCCCGTCTTTTCCGGGAGATTTCCTTTTCTTTAATGTTCTCATGGCCTCTTCCATTTCACTCATTGTTAATTTGGCCATCATATGCTCTTCTGGTGCCGTATTGATGTCGTCGTGCCCCTTTTGCTCCTCACTATTGTCGGTATGCCTATCTGCAGGGACCTCGATGTGGTTTGCTCTGGCATAGTGTTCTACAAAAGCGTTTGCGGCTTTTTTTCCAGTGAGCAAGTTTTCGCCCTGCTTGATGGTAATTTGTTTGTTTGAAGGGGTTTCGTCATTCATGGCTCTGACTAGCTTTCATAGCTTGTTCCCTTCTTTGTCTAGGTTGAGGCTTTCGGTTTTGTTTTTCCAGCTTTCTCTTGCTGTTTAGTTTAGAGTGTATTTTTATTTCGCCGTGACGGCTTTGAGGGCGATGTTTGCCTCCATAGATTGTTCTCGCTCTGCCATGTTCCTAGCATTTGTTACTGCATCTTCCGCTTTCTGCAACTCATCATTCCAATAGGGCTTATAGTTTTTCCTGGCTCCTCTTTGGATGGTTTCGGTGGCGGCTTGCATTATTGCCTTGCTTAGGCTTTCCACCATGGCTTCATTTTGTTGTTTCGTGTGTTGATGGTTTCACACATCCCATCTGTCAGGATTGCAAATCTGTCCCAGTCAGCTCGTTTGTAATTCCAACGTGGGAGCGGTTTTGTTTCCTGTGGGCCTACTTCCATATCAATGTCTAGCCTGATCGGCCTGTGGACGCTACCTGGCTACTGCACAAAGGGAGAGAAGAGTAATATGGTCAGGTGAAACTTATTGATCAAGGCTCCATCTAATGTCCTTGCTCGTGCTCCTGGTAACAGGCTGTGTTACAGCAGTCCGGCCAACAAGGTTGGGATCGATATTGTAATTGCCATAGTATGAGATTGCTGAGGAGCATCACATGACACTACAGCCAGGATGACCAAAGTCAACCTTCTCAAGTTTACTAGGGGATGTCGAAGAGCCACTGTAACCTGCTACAAAGGAAACGTTGTCAAAAGTTCACTCAGCAGAAGTAGCTGTGAACATCAACATCGTCAGAAAGATTTAAAACCCAGCTTCCGCTCGGACTGATGAGCTCAGATTGGTACAATTAAGACAGTACCATGCAGACATTGCTGTCAGGAATGAAGTGTTGGAGACTACGTTGTAGGACGCTCAGCTGTACATTGGGAGGAGTGACCAGTTCCCTCCCTCGCTGCATTCTCTTTCCTGACAGTAAACCTAGATTCTTTCGCCAGCTCCGTCAACTGATACGTATCGATACTAGGCATTGAACACGGAACCCTGACCTTCTCAAGCAAGCGCTCTACCATTCTGCCTCTCAGATGCTCTTGTGTGTGGGTGTGCTACAAATTCCTAAGGAATCCACAAGTAGATGTCAGCCGATGGTACATACCATCAGTCCGAGGTGCGTCTTGGCTATATTAGCCCAGAGACGTTGTCCTCTTGTTCACCTTGTTATCTAAAGCGGGATGCGTTGTACTGTGTTTTTATCCTAACGGCCCAGTGCATCCAACTTCAGCAGGATCTTATTTAATGGGATTACTTCTTAAATGAGCACGACTTTGATGCTTCACAAACCCGAACACACACATTTTGGATATGAGTCTTTTCACTAATTTCTTCATCACATGCTCACTATGTCGTGTGACTGATAAAATACGCGATAAGTGCATGCGCCTAGAGACCACAAGAAAGTCCAAAAGTCAAAGTGGCCCCACAGCTAGGATTGGGATATTAAAAATGAACTGTTGGAAAACTCTTACTCCTTATTGTAGATGAAAGAATGTCTTTATTTGTTTCCCTTTATGTTTGTGTTTTGGTCTGTTTTGTTTTGTTCCTGATGTCGGTTTGTGTTGTTTTTTTTTGTCCTGGTGCGGGCTACGTGTGTACTTTTCATTTGTTTTAATTTTGCATTACTGACTATTTATTGGTATGTCTACTATTTTTTCGTAACTGGCATGCCGTACCTACTTACTTTTCGTGTCCAAGCACCATGTTATATATTTTGCATCCAGTATTCAGCGACATGGATTGCCTCCAGCATGTCGCGCCTATTGCATGTTTCCTGGAGGTTGGGGGAGGTCATCAGTTGGTCTGGGTCCTGTATTGCGCCGCAGTCACGTGTCATCATCTGTGTATTCCCATTGCTTCATAATGCCCTTGCATCGTGATATGTCAGTTCGGTGTCTGTTCAGCGACTTCCATGTTGTGTATGGTAGATGATGTTTAGGAGCAGGTTCCTCCCGAAGTTCCATCTCTGGGGCCTGCACCAATTCGTGCCACCTCTCGATACAGCGACCTTCAGGGTTTGAATGTATGTGGCATTACATGACTCACACGCTCCTGGCAATTCACTTCCTGATAATGGCCGCCAACTCAAACCGTAATGTACCGCCATCAAACATCATGTCTTGTTTGTTGCATTGATTTGCTAGTTCTTTTCGGTTGTTCCTTCGCCTGACGAAGGCTTTATGTCCGTAACGTGGGTTTCGTTTTATTTTTGTCCTAGTGCAGTCTGTCAGTCAGTACTTATGTCTGTTTTTATCCCCAGATGACAAAATAGAACAGTTGCGCATTCATAACGTACGACTAAGAACCATTTCCACGCAGATAACAACATCATAATGAAAGGGGTATACCAACCACCACGGGAGGAACATTTAAATGATGGGCCCCAGCTATGTGCAAGAAGACCTGTAGTCTAAAGCTCCGACTGGAGCAGATTAAGACAAGATTATAATCAACTGCACGACGGCTTAACTTAATAAAAACATAATAACTCAATAATGAAACAATACTGCTAATTCAATACGCAGACGAAGGCTTATCATTTGCTTGAAATGTCTTTGGTTTGGATCTGTCCATTTGCATAAGTGACAGCTGTCATTTCCTGAAATTCTTAAATCAATGTATTGATCTCTCAGAGCAAACGGTTCTCGCCTTGATTGAGAGGGATCAGAATCTATCCGTCCACACATGCTCTTTCTTTCTCTCTCTCTCTCCATCTCTCTCGCTCTCTCTCTCGCTCTCCCTCTCTCTATCTCTCTCTTCTATCTTATTGTTTGTATTGTTTCCTCCAAGTGTTCTGTAGAGATCCTTTCACTTTTTATACGAATTTTAATAGTGTTAGAGATCTATAATATGCATGTCGATTGTTTGAGCAACATAACACTCTTCGTGCATATATTCTGACGTAAACGGTATATTCCACTTAAAACGTAGTGTATACATCATTTATTGTATGTATTTTATGTATATTGTATTTAACAAAATCATTTACATCTGTGTATTGATATATATTTTCACTTGCTCTCGTTCAATTTGTATTCTACCTTTTTTGATTTAGCAAATAGTTTGGTTATTTTCTTCAATTATGTTTTTGTTATGTTTTCTCGGGGCAAATGAATGTGTTTTTATAAAGTGGCCTATTTTTTTTTCTTGTTTAAATAATAAAAATGAACTTCGTGTTTCATCCTTATGTAGCACGTCCTTTGAAGATCGTCACTCTTCTCACAGCCTAACTGTAAGACTTTCGATCTTCAGCCAGTTCTTCTGCCTTCGAACATCTTTGATGTCGTGTGAATAGCTTCTCCCTCCGCCTCGTTTTCCAGGAACCACGTCTTACGGTATATTTTTTGTCAGCTTTTTGTGGCGTTTGATGTGGCCAAAGTATTTTAGTTTCCTAGACATGATGATGTTTATCAGCCATTTTTATCTATTCACGGTTCTTGTGTAAATCTGTGTTTTTATTGTTCGCTTTTCGTGAAATTCGGAAAACATTCCTGTAGCAATTTGGCTCGATTTAATTTTCTTCTTGTGTTTGTTTGATGACCCATGATAGGCATCTGTATGTTGGCACAATGAAGATGAGTATCCTAAGAATTTGTGTTTAGTTGTTTATTCGTATTCTGCATTACGTTTCTCATTTCTGCATTGCCATGTTCATCTTGATCGTTATCTTGATCTCCATCTTGATCTTGATTACCAGTTCCTCAGCGTAGCTGCGGGTCCCAACTTCGTCTCCGGTAGACACTGTCTTGACTCACGGAAGTCTAGTGCATGGTAACATTCCTCCAGAGACGTTTCTGATGTTATTGTGTACAGCAAGGAAGTCTGACAAACGTATTGGAGGTCTTCTTCTTCTTCTTCGTACACTGTCAAATATCAACCTGTATTTTTTCGAAAAAAGCAGCGGTCATCCTGAGGCTGTCGACACTGCCATAGAGTTTGTCTAGTGTTACCACTGGTGATGGCCACATGTGCTTTCTCTTGTCCTCGTAATTCGGGCCGTTTTGCAGCAGATGTTCAGCGGTCATTTTCCCGGTACCACAAGTGCATTCGTCAGTGCCACCTATCTTCAGTTTATTGAATAGGTGGTACCTCAGTCTGTTGTGGCCTGTGCGGAGTCTGAAGACCACGACCTGCTCTCTTCTGTTCAACTGGTAATAGGCATCGTTTTTTTGTGTAGCCAGTATGTTCTGTTTCTCATTTGGCCATGTATCTGGCCCTAATAAGCCTTTTGGACTCTTCGTAGGTCACACTAGAATCTGGTTGTGGTAGTATTGCACCTTCTTTTGCCAGTCTGTCTGCCTCCTCGTTGTCTTGGATGTTACAGTGGGATGGAACCCATTGTACCACTACTCTTTTTGGTACGGACTGCTGGCATAGTTGACAGAGTACTGCTCTTAAATCATTAAGTTCAGTATTTTTCTGGCTTTTTAGTGCTGTGACTACGGCCACGGCATCTGTAAACAGGACTATCTGGCTTCCATTGCTTTCGCCTGTCAGCATTGCTTCTACTGCAGCCCTCAGTGCCTCTTCCTCCGCTTTGTTCTTCCCAATTTTGTTTAATAAACAGGATCAACTGTTCTAGCCACTCTGTAGTCTTTGAGAGGTTAACTGTGCCATTTATGTTCTGGTATTTCGTTTCTATCGATTGTAAGAGTCGAACATTTCGAATTTTGGTCGTTTCTGACATTTCTCATTATAGTTTCTGTAGGGAACAGTATGCATCCTTGTCTCATTACCCATTTGCACTTCAAACCAGTTTCATGTTTCGTCAGCTTTTCTGACAGTTGCTTCTTGCTCCTGGTGTAATGTTTTCATTAGGGGAATCAGTTGCACTGTTAATCTCGTTCTGCTCTTCGTGTTCCAGAGAACTTGGTGTTGCACACAATCAAAAGTTTTATTGTATTCTGTGAAATAGACTGCCCGTCTTTATTGTAGTTCCTCTGTGTAGCTGCGGGTCCCATATAGCAGGGATGGTGCAGTTTGTGGAGTTATCAGCAGGGGTGCCCCAACGATCTCGAGAAGTCATGGGATGAACTGAACTGAACTGAACTGAACTGAACATTATTAAACTCTCATGTTAAGGATGTGATCGTGGTGCCCCTGTCATGTCTGAAAGCTGTATGTGCTTCATGTACTTTCTCGTTCAGTTTCCTTTCTAACATCTTCATAATGATCTGTAGAATGATTATGCTTTGATGAATTATTAAAGCAATGTTTGGGGACGGCGTGGGCTAGTGGTTAAGTGATACGGCTCACAACCAAAAGGTGTTGGGTTAATTCCCCATTACAGCACCGGCCGCTACCCCGGGGAAGCGAACCCTTAAATGTAGGAGGAAGCAGACCTTTACATATAATGCATGCTAAAGTCGGATTCACTGGGCCGACAGGAGAAAAATAAAAACCGTAGTGCAACGCACACCGCCTTGGGGAAAAGAGAAATAAGGCGAACGCAAAAAAAAGCAATGTTTCGGTAGTTAGTGCATTGCTTTAGGTCGTCTTTCATAGGGAGTGGAATGTGAATAGATTGTGTTCATGCTTTTGGTCATATTGCGCAGTTGTAGAGCTTCCTACATAGCGCATGGTAAAAGTTGACACTAACTTGTATGAATTCTGATTGTTTCGTCGCAATTGGGTGATTTTTCTTTCTTTAGGTATTGGATTGCGGGGCTGGATTTTTGTATGTTTGTACATGTCTCTGCAGTATTTCTTCCATCTCTCCAGTATATCCTTGCTCTCTTTCCGTGGGTTACCTATTTCATGGTTAATTACGTGCAATGACAGGTTAATCTCTCCAGTCAGGGTTTTAATTTTTTTGAACGCATTTCTTTTTTATCCTTGTTTTTGTAACCCTTATGTTTTACTACATGTATTCAATTTTTGTATTGTTTCTTGTCCTTCCTAATCTTTCTTCTGACTTATCTTAAACTATTTTTGTATCTGGTGCTCCAACGTTCTGTCCTGAATTGTCTTCGTTTTTGTTTCCTTTCTTCTTAATGTTTTTTTTCTTTGATATACTTACGATTTTTTTGCTGTTTCCTCGGTAACTTGCTGTTTGCCGATACCGATGAGATGAGAGTATATCTTGCATTTGAAGCCAGTTTATCGGGATTCACGCCTTTCTACACTAACATAAGCATCTCTAATTGATTTATTACTTCTGTGCTCTCCATTAGCTCTTTCCGTCTTGTCAGACGATAGTAATTGTGCTTTGAAATGGTATGCAACTACAGTCTATGACTGTAACGAATGTGACTCGTTAGACCAATCCGGGAAGAGAAGCATCTTCCACAGTGTGTGCAAGAAAAAATTAGGACCGTTTGCGGCAGCGCATGGTGTGGCGTGTCTTCTCAAACTCTGAGTCGTTAGTCTATCAGCAATCAGTATCTCCTTTGTCTGTATTCCATGCTTAATCATGCCCCTCCATGTAACACGATCCATGGCGTCCTGTTCCCATGATTCCAAATCGATGCCTGCGTCATTCATATCCCGCGTGCACACATCATTGTACCGAAGTAGTGGCCGGCCCCGAGACCTTTTCCTCAACTGTAATTCCCCATAGATAAGATATTTTCGTATTCTACCATCATCCATCCTTCGAGTGTGTCCCAGCCAGCGAAGCCTTCGATGACTAAGCATGGACAAGATTGTGACACTGCCTGTTCTCTCCAACATTTCTGCGTTGGTGATCTTGTCTTGCCACCCAAAGTCCAGGATTTGTCGAAGACACCTCATGTGATAGCTGTTTAGCTGTTGTGCTCTATTCTTGTAGTATAACGCTGACGTTATAGTTTATTGATCTTGTGCTTTTCGACAGTTTTTTATCAGACTTAGATTGAAGTATCTGACTTTTCGCTGGAGATCTGTGACGCAGTCACCTTATTGTAGTGTCTTCACCAATGATACACATGATCTCCATCTTTGTTCTGTTATCATGTAGTCCATTTGATTCCTATCTCTAAATCTCTAAATCCAGGTATTCAATCAGACACGTGTGTCTGATACCAGATAATCAAATGTTGAGTTAACTCATTTGGCTCATTTGCCTTTGTGCACCATGTTGAACCCAGGACCTCCTTCAGGTCATCTCTTCACCTCAACATCGATGGCCGGAGAGGGCGGCTAAAGTTGTATGGCCACCACGACGTCACTCTACGTGCCCATCTCTTATCCGTCATGCGCACATAGCCGGCTCATCTGTATTTTCATAACAGCGTGACATCTATGGTGCCCGAGAAGGATGCACGACGTCTGAGCTCTGTGCAGCAGATTTGGTCTGCAATGGAGATCTTCAATGTTCTTTGCTCCAGTGCTCGTTGAGTAACGTGGAATCTATCTACATCAGCTTTCCGTAGGTTCTACATCTCGCAGCCATATACCATGGCTGGAATAGCCACACTGTTGAAGGTGTGAGCCCTAGCGTTGTCGCTTCACATCTGTTGCAGTATGGGTTTAATACAGTTGAAGCTGAACCAGCCCGCTGTTATCCTTCGTGAGATCTCTCGATTTATTGAATATGAGTTCGTGATCTCTTGGCTCAAGTAGATATACTAATTTACTTTTTCGACGGACAATCTCCTCCATATTATGAATATATATTATATCCGGTTTCTATGTTTCCCATCCAATGAAGATCATGCCTAGATCCGTCTAGGGTGTTGTTTAAAAAACATGTTTGCGATGTCAGCAGAACCCAATTATTGTTCTCCTCTTTCATTTCTGTGTTTCATATCGAAGGGTCCCAGCACTGTTTCTGCTTCTTTTATTTGTTTCTTTCCTACTTAGCTTTGAAATACCCAATGATTTTCGTATGTTTCTTGTATCTATTTTGTTATGGTCTTTTGCAAACCATTATAGAACTCATATATGTCTTGTTTCTCTTATGCTGTTGTAGGTGCATAGACTTGTATTAATGTAATGTTTCAATTTTTTCTCGTTAATCTGATTGTGAGGACACAATCGTTGACTGAATTGTATCCAAGCAGTGCTATTGGTGTTTTTTCAATAGGAAGAAACTAACACCTTCATATCCGCTCATTTCTCTCCAGAAGTATATGAATTTCTCTCCAGCTTGGGGGATTTAAGTGGCTATGTCAAGTTCACCTACGTACATCCTCTTTGGTTCTTTTCATTGACTTTTCAATCATGAGAACTTTATCTTGGCACAGTTTCTTAGTGTTCCATGTTCCGATTCTTAGTATTTTCTGTAGCCTGGTAAAAGAGCTTTCCATTGTATTACAGTCGTGTTTTGGGCGGCCATTACTTTTAGTTGTACTTGCCCTAACATCGTTCTTATTTCCATGTATTTATTAGTTGTTTCTGTGAGTGTTGTCCGTTGTTTCTGTGAGTGTTGTCCGTTGTTCCTGTGAGTGTTGTCCGCTGTTCCTGTGAGTGTTGTCCGTTGTTCCTGTGAGTGTTGTCCGTTGTTCCTGTGAGTGTTGTCCGTTGTTCCTGTGAGTGTTGTCCGTTGTTCCTGTGAGTGTTGTCCGTTGTTCCTGTGAGTGTTGTCCGTTGTTCCTGTGAGTGTTGTCCGCTGTTCCTGTGAGTGTTGTCCGTTGTTCCTGTGAGTGTTGTCCGTTGTTCTTGTGACTGTTGTATGTTGTTCCTGTGAGTGTTTTCCGTTGTTCCTGTGAGTGCTGTCCGTTGTTCCTGTGAGTGTTGTCCGCTGTTCCTGTGAGTGTTGTCCGTTGTTGTTGTGAGTGTTGTCCGTTGTTCCTGAGAGTGTTGTCCGTTGTTGTTGTGAGTGTTGTCCGTTGTTCATGTGAGTGTTGTCCGTTGTTGTTGTGAGTGCTGTCCGTTGTTCCTGTGAGTGTTGTCCGTTGTTCCTGTGAGTGTTATCCGTTGTCCCTTTGAGTGTTGTCCTACGTTCCTGTGAGTGTTGTCCGTTGTTCCTGTGAGTGTTGTCCGCTGTTCCTGTGAATGTTTTTCGTTGTCCCTGATCAAGATATTTGTTGTGATAACGAAGGATTCTTTTTTGTTTTTGTCTCAGCGCGGTATCTGAACCATGCGAAACTTAACTTAACGTCTTTTTACTGGTTTAGAAGACTCTGCAGAGTATGTATACAACCAATCCTTATACATTTCTTTGACCTAAAAACTATGCGCATCCAATTTATTCTTGAGTGCATTAATTCATCATGCCTTCACTATTTCCTGTGGCAATGCATTACAAGCATCACCACTCACTGGCTAAAAAAATTATTATTTAATATTTAATCTTGACCTTTCTTTAGTTAATTTATAGATGTACCCTCGTGTTCTTGAAGGTGCTTGTATTTTGAAAAAACTTGTTAAAGTAAAATGTATATTTTTCGTCGATTATCTTCTAATACTGTTTAAAATCACCTCGAGTTCTTTTCTCTTCTAATCAAGATGGGCCGGTTTTTCTAAGTCGTTCCTCATAACTGTCATTCTTTAATCCCATCATCAGTTTTTGACGCTCTTCTTTGTATCCTTTCCAGCATGTTTATATCCCCCCCTCTACGATAAGGACTCCACACCTGTACACAGTACTCCAATCTGGGTCTAGCTAATGCTTTTTACAGTTTAACTTTCACTTCTATGATCCAATGTTTAGTTTTTCGTGTTATCATATCTAACACTACATTTACCTTTGTTACTCTCACCTGGCTCACGCAATCATACTTACCCATGTTTCTATTCTCTTTTAGATAATACAAAGAATATCTATTTTTAGAAGTCACGAATAAAACTATAGTTGGACACGGCTCTGTCGGAGAATCAACCATGACAGATTTTCTTATTGGAGATAAAGTCGTATTTGATCACATTTTCCATTTATAAAGTTTGTAGTAGACTTTAATAGAAATCTATTTGTGCTTCCTTCTTGATGTTTTCTTCCTACATATAATGTTGTATTTCCCCCTGATCTTTCCTTCCTACATATAATGTTGTATTTCCCTTGATGTTTCCTTCCTGTCTATAATGTTGTATTTCCCTTGATGTTTCCTTCCTGTCTATAATGTTGTATTTCCCTCGATGTTTCCTTCCTGTCTATAATGTTGTATTTCCCTTGATGTTTCCTTCCTGTCTATAATGTTGTATTTCCCTTGATGTTTCCTTCCTGTCTATAATGTTGTATTTCCCTTGATGTTTCCTTCCTGTCTATAATGTTGTATTTCCCTTGATGTTTCCTTCCTGTCTATAATGTTGTATTTCCCTTGATGTTTCCTTCCTGTCTATAATGTTGTATTTCCCCCTGATCTTTCCTCCCTGCCTATATTGTTGTATTTCCCTTGATGTTTCCTTCCTGTCTATAATGTTGTATTTCCCCCTGATCTTTCCTCCCTGCCTTTATTGTTGTATTCCCCTAGATGTTTCCGGCATGTTTATAATGTTGTATTCTTCTTGATATTTCCTTCCTACATATAATGTTGTATTTCCCCTTGATCTTTCCTCCCTGCCTATATTGTTGTATTCCCCTAGATGTTTCCGGCATGTTTATAATGTTGTATTCTTCTTGATATTTCCTTCCTACATATAATGTTGTATTTCCCCTTGATCTTTCCTTCCTACATATAATGTTGTATTTCCCCTTGATCTTTCCTTCCTACATATAATGTTGTATTTCCCCTTGATCTTTCCTTCCTACATATAATGTTGTATTTCCCCTTGATCTTTCCTTCCTACATATAATGTTGTATTTCCCCTTGATCTTTCCTTCCTACATATAATGTTGTATTTCCCCTTGATCTTTCCTTCTTACATATAATGTTGTATTTCCCTTGATCTTTCCTTCCTACATATAATGTTGTATTTCCCCTTGATCTTTCCTTTCTACATATAATGTTGTATTTCCCTTGATCTTTCCTTCCTACATATAATGTTGTATTTCCCCTTGATCTTTCCTTCCTACATATAATGTTGTATTTCCCCTTGATCTTTCCTTCCTACATATAATGTTGTATTTCCCCTTGATCTTTCCTTCCTACATATAATGTTGTATTTCCCCTTGATCTTTCCTTCCTACATATAATGTTGTATTTCCCCTTGATCTTTCCTTCCTACATATAGTGTTGTATTTCCTTTGATCTTTCCTTCCTACATATAATGTTGTATTTCCCCTTGATCTTTCCTTCCTACATATAATGTTGTATTTCCCCTTGATCTTTCCTTCCTACATATAATGTTGTATTTCCCCTTGATCTTTCCTTCCTACATATAATGTTTTATTTCCCCTTGATCTTTCCTTCCTACATATAATGTTGTATTTCCCCTTGATCTTTCCTTCCTACATATAATGTTGTATTTCCCCTTGATCTTTCCTTCCTACATATAATGTTGTATTTCCCCTTGATCTTTCCTTCCTACATATAATGTTGTATTTCCCCTTGATCTTTCCTTCCTACATATAATGTTGTATTTCCCCTTGATCTTTCCTTCCTACATATAATGTTGTATTTCCCCTTGATCTTTCCTTCCTACATATAATGTTGTATTTCCCCTTGATCTTTCCTTCCTACATATAATGTTGTATTTTCCTTGATCTTTTCTTCTTGTAGTTTTACCTTCCTCTTCAAGTTTCCTTTCCGTCAACAGCGTTATCTTCTTCCTGATGTTTCTTTCCCACTTACAAAACTATTTTTTCATCTACATGGTTCCATCCCATAAATAACGCTGTCTTTTCCTTGATATTTCCTATCCAATAATAGCACAAATCCTCCTCGGCTATGTTCCATTTAAAACATTGTATCTCTTTTGACAGTTCATCTTCGCCGTTTGTCTCTAATATGGATTTCAAGAGTGTCAATCTGCCCAAAATATGTTTTTTTCTCTAATAGCATTCTTCTTCTTCTTCCACTTCTTCTTCTGATTATTATTATTATTCTTCCACTTATTCTTCTCTCGTTCTCAAACTCTCGCTACCAAGCCAGGAAATAGGCTTTGCAAGTAGCAGGATGTAGTGCGGAGAATGGAGTGCGTTGTGTTGTAGTTTACAGATTGACTATGATATTTAAACCTTTCGGTACAACACATCTGACTTGCGCAGGCATATCTGGGTACCAGGTTAGTCTTTCCTCCTCGATCGCTTCTAGTCAGCCGGTCTGCTCTGTTGCAGCATTGTGACCTTTAATAGCGTTCAATGCACATTATCTCGCTGACCTAATCTCTATTTGCTTGAATCTGTTCCATCAAATGATACCGTTTCTCCTGCATACTTTGAATTTGAATTATGTCTTTCAACTTTTGTTCTCTGTCGCGGTTCATGTTACAGAACACCAAGGAGAAAAGATATAACAACTGATAAATCAGTTTCTTTAAATATGTGATTATCAGTTTCAATGTTATTACTTTTCTTACCAGTGTGGATAAAGTGAAATGGACAAATAGAGCCAGGAACACCTTGGAAGGTTTTCTAATTAATTCACAAAACTGACAACGGACAAAGTGAGAGATACGGTCTACTGTGTCAGATGGGATGGATGGAAGGTTTGTACATCCGTTAAGGTATTGCAAGAGTTACGAAAATTACCAACGACAGACAAATGCAAATAGTTTCAAAGAAAGCAAAACACAAAGCTAGCATTGTCACAAAGCGAACTGAGATGAAATGTTATGCAAGAGAAATAACTGCGTTTAAAAAAAACATTCACAAAGTTGTTGAAAAGCTCTCTCCCATTTAAAGCCATTTTTGAAAAAAAGAATTTCTTTCAAATAAAAACAAATATTCAGTTATATAAGGGCAAGTCAGGTCAACCGTCCATGAACAAGACGGGTAGCTGAGTCCCAGACTGCATGCGGAGAGAATGATATCTTTCCAATTTTACCTAATTTGGTGATGCATGGACGACTGAGAAGGCAACACCTTGATCGATATGGTCGGATCCCATCCCCTTAACTTAACTTAACGTTTTTATACTGGTTCAGAAGATTTATCAGAATCTGTATACAACCTGTCACATTTGTATTACCCTGCTTTAAAAGATATGCACATCATCCAACCTATGACCATGAACTGTTTAAGAACTGGTGGGTGGGAATGTTTTTAGCAAGGCATGCCACATGTCCATTAGGTTCAAATCGCGATGTTTAAACATGGTGAATGTGCTTTTGAGGTCTATCCGTCGTGTGACTGTCGTTTGAGACGAGATATCAATTGATCGAAGGAATGCGTCTCTTCACTGCAGGTGGAAGGTTATCGGCTTCTTATTCTTAACTGAACATGGTTTTCTGTACCTCCCAATATGTCTATATTGCTGCCAAGGTATGTGAAAGACTCCACATTTTGAAGGTTGGTATTTCCCAACCCAATTCTATCATTGTTAATTACATTTAGTTTCAGTGTTTTGTCTCTGTGTATTTTTAGTCACAATTGTAGTGACCTCTCTTCGAGTATGAGTATCTTATTTTGCATCCGTTCGTGGGTATGGGACAGAAGAGCCAAATCATCAACAAAGTCGAGATTGTTAATTTGTCTAGTCAATGTCCATGTAATGCCGTTGTTGTTTGACGATAATGTAGACTTCATAATCCAGTCAATGGCCAGCAGGAAGAGTAATGGAGATATATGGCAGCCATGCCGAGCCTTAGTTCTTATTTCAAATGATTCAGAAAGCTGAACTTCGTGTAGCATTCTGTATCTCGTTCCTTCATATGTTTTATGGATTATATTTATGAACTTTGGAGGCACTCCATAGTGTCTGAGCAATTTCCATAGTGATACCCTGTACAAGCTGTCAAAAGCTTTCTCGTAGTCCACAAATCCTATAATAAACGGCGAGTTCCATTCCACACTTTGTACAATTATTATTCTCATTGTTGCTATCTGGTCTGTACAGGACCTGTCTTGTCGAAAGCTGGCCTGCCCATCACTCAGCTTGTCATCTACGCCCTTTTAAAGTCTGTTGGCAACTTTATTACATTAACAATAACATAGCTTTCTTTCCAGTCTTTCAAAATTTCTTCCCTCTCACATACCTTACCGAGTAGATCGTATAACATCAATGTGGAAGTTTCAATGTCCGCTTTGATCGCTTCCGCTGAGATATCTGGGCCAGTCGCTTTGTCATCTTTCAGAAGCCATATGGACTTCTTCATTTCTTCCGTAGCTACTTAACTCAAGTACGAGCAGAATTAGCAACAGGCAGAGTTGAGTTAGCAGGCAATGTTTAGAATAATCTCCCTTAGAAAAATGGCGATGCCCATGAGATTAATGAATGTCAGGCACAGAATTGCGATTGTCATTGCTTCGCGAAGGCCCTTTCTTTTGATTGAGAGCAGAATTCATGTGAATAGTTTCTCGCACACAGCAAATAAAGGTATATCAGATGAGGGGAACGAAAATGGAGAAGATTTCTTTGGAATTCCGGAGAACTTTAAACTGCAGCATGCGAGACATGACACTAGTACTGCACAAACACTTGAGAAACACAGCTCTGGTACAAACAGCCCGCAGCAAAACGTAATACACGCAACTAGTGAACAGTCAGCCACAGAATTCAAAAATGAAGAGGTACAGGATGATACCCAATCGCGCAAGAGAAGGAGTAGTCAAGCGTCGTTTAGGACATCGTTTGGATTTATAACACTTGACAACAACAGGACAAATTCGTCTAAAATGAGTACAGAAGATCTTGCCAATAAAGCACAGGAGATTCTAAGTAAATTAAGTTCGATAAATGTAAAACGTGCACCTAAAGTCAATGACATGCAACAAGATAATAAAGCAAGTTTCCCAAAAATATCAGGCTCTGATTTATCCAAGTCTTCATATAGGTCTAATGGCAGTGCAGCGAATTCAAACTATTTTGATGAAGTATACTTCCCAGAGCATTCAGTAGGTGAGGACTCTAGCATATTATTAGACAACAGACCCACCAATATAATAAGAGTGCCAGAAAGTAGGCCTTTGTGTGCACGTTTAGAAAATGAGTCACAATATTCACAAGAGCATACAACTTTACCTAAGACGAACATTCATGCAGAATTAAGAATAGCAAGAAACACATCCGTTAACAGTGAACAACCATCATCTAATTGGCTAGATCAACAGTATTTTGGTGCATCTCTTAATGATGAGAACAAAAAATCAGAAAAAGACTATTTACATGGAACAGAAGGTTCACCATTTGCAAATAGTAGGGATTCTGAAACGCATGTGGAAACTAAGCAACCAAATGTAAAGCAAATACATCAAAGAGTGTTGAATGAACAAACATTAGATTTTAATGAAATAGACCAAGTGTATTTTAGAAGCACATTTCAAAATTTGAGCTCAAACAAAGACAATATTGTAAATGAAATGACTACAGAGGCTGAGCACAAGGGGGAAAATTCTGCCCCATTGAAGGAAATTGTCACAGATTATGCTAATCACCAAAATGGAAACAACATTAATCAAGAACTGTCACAGCCAACTGATACCAGTCAGTTAAAGCGTGGCGTGGGTAATATGAAAAAGTTGAAAGAAGCATCCAGAAAACAACAGCTAATAGGAACTACAGATCAACCACAGTTAAACAGGGTGCCCTTGTCTGCAAATTTCACAGATGAACAACAGAATGCCTTACAAGGCAAACAAATATTGAATGATGCATCAAAAGAGCAAGAGCCAAATTCAGATATTTTAAGTAGTGAACATTTTCTGAAAACGCGAAACAGAACTAAGACATATGTACAACCAAACCTCGAGAAACCAGAAACTGCTTATGATCTGGCCATGAAGATACGAGATGACATAAAACGAGGTAATAAGATTGAGGAACAGTCATCAGATAAGACAGAAAGTGTCTCACAGAGTAAGTATTGCTGTATTTTGTGCAAAGTAATTTATTATTACTTACTTCACCGGTTTTTTAATTGCATGTTAATATCTGATAAAGTGGTACTTGTTCTGAAGACTTGCTGTCTTGTGTGACTTGGGAGACATTCTTGTCATAGATACAAACTATTTCATATTTCTTTCTATGTCTGTTAAGATGACTATGTGGACCAGAGATATCTTTCACTTTCTGATCCCATTTGTTCACTTTTACCATTAGATGTCACAGGAAAGTGCCATTTTCTTTCATGTATTATATGTGTGGCAGTTATTTTCAATCTAAACCAATTGGTCTTATTTCTCTTCCTGTAAACCCTTTCAGTCTTGTATTGCAAGCTCGTGTGACAAGAAGATTTGAAAGCATTCTTGCCTGATGTCCAGACCATTTCTCTGTAATGATATACCCCATACATGGCTTTGTTTCTGATTTTGTGTCAAGTGGGCTGGTCGGTTGGTTGGTTGGTTATTGATCCAGCTTCCTATGGGCTCCTGCCCTTTGGCCCAATGCCATATAGTGATATCTGCAAGTGTTTGAAAGCTGCTGTTTAGTTCCGTTTAAAGTGTTCCACTTGTCTAGCCTCGGAGGAAGAAGATCTTTCGTTCCTAACACCCGCATGCGCCGGACATTTAAAAAAGTGATGTTCAACAGTTTCATAGGAATGTGTGGACTCTGGAGCATGTTCTGGTTGAACTCTGTTCAAGTGACTGATAAGTTGTATGTGTTGAGTGCGAAGTCAGAAAATGGTGCTTTGGTCTCTGCTTTTCAGGAGGTTGATGTTGTATTTTGGATGGCCATATGGTTGTAGATTTCTCTCCCGGTATTTCCTATTGCCCAACTATTCAGCCAGGCCTTTTTGTTCAGTCTTCAGTAGTTGTTTGACTGTCTGTAGGATTATTGGTGTGTATTGTTGTTCTTGACTTGCTCCCTTCTTAGCCAGTCTGTCTGCTTTGTCACTGCCAGGTGTATTTGATTTACCAGGGATCCATTATATAACTATTCTGACTTCATGGGATGTGAGAAGTTGGTTGGGATATTTGGGTAAGTTCAATCCTGCAGTGACCACCATCTTCCAGAGCTTGAATGGCAGATAATGAATCTGTAAAGATTACAATGCTTTGGGCTTTTGATGGGAAAGCATTAAACACAGTCCTTAAGTGGTACAGAGCTACTTCCAATGCTGTTATTTCTGGCTCATAATTTTAACATCTCCCCCCACAGGCATCAAACAGCTCATCAGATGTTCTGTCTGGATACTCTATGTAGACTCCATATCTTGCTTTAATGGTGGCCTTAAAAACAGATACATCAGTATAGACATGTATCCATTCTTCTGGGTAGGTGTCAATTGTTCTCTGTGATGCTCTGATAAGACTGACTGGATCAGCACTTCTTGTTGTATTATCTGTTGTTTTTTTTAAATTTCTGGCATATTTAAATATTTTTAATATTACTGACGTGGTGGAGGACTGACTTTTGTTTTATTCTCTGCTTTTGCTGCCATTTTTCTACAAGCCTTCTATTTGGGTGGTCTTTGCTAATTCTTTTACTCCTCTCATAAACTTCCATAGCAGCCACATTGCTTCGCATCTCAAGGGGGTCTACTTTCAAAAGAATTTCACATTCCGCAGTGGGTGTTGACCTCATTGCTCCACTTATAAGGTCCAGGGCATTGTTCTGCGCTCTGTCCAGGGACATTAGTCTGTGAGAATGTTGTCAGGAGTGCATTGCTGTATTTTATAGCAGATCGTACATATCTAATATACAAGCCTCTCAAAGTGTCCTTGTCTGATCCATCCCCATGCTGTACCAGCGAGCCTCTTCAATAACTGTAGCCACCTCAATGCTTTATTTTTAACATTTTGACATGTTTCTTGAGACTGAGCTGTTGGTCGAGAGTGACTCCAAGATATGTAGGCTCTTCCTCTCTGGGCAATTTCTGTTTACCAAATCTCAGACTTGTATTTTTTTGGCCAAGTGCTCTGCATTGGCTGTCATAAAGCCATTTTGTTGTAGGATTTATGTTATTTGCCATGAGATCTTTATCTGTTACCAGATCTTCTTGTATTACAGGAGTACTGGTAATTGAGGAGGTTGGGTTGTGGTGACATTAATTTATTTTCTGTCTCTTGCATGTATTTCTTTCTAAATTTGTATGTTGCAATCTCTCATTCTATCGCTTCTGGTAACATTGATACCACTTCTTAGGCATTTGATTTCTGACATAATTTTCTTCTCATGTGCCTTAGGTAAGTACCAGGTACCATACTTGACACTGATAGCAGAGAGTTGATAAAAAATATGCTGTTCATTGGTTATCATTTGGCTACGAAGATTTTAGATATGACATCATTTTTGTATTTATTCAATATAGTCCTGTGGTGGCTCAACACTTTTCACATGAGGTGCCTACCATGTACATTGAGAATTGGGTGGGAAGAGAAAGTGCCACATAATGTGATCTTATAGCGAGCAAACACCCTCAGCAAGTACCAACTGCTGAGCCAACGACATCTTGGATGGTTGGGGGATGTCTACCACATGGATGATGAGAGGCTGCCAAAGAATATCTTCTAATTAGTGAGGCAACTGGCCAGTTGAGCTAGAAGAATCGGCCATCCCACGCTGGAATTCAACGATATATACAAGATGAATATGAAGTTATGTGAAATCCCTTCCAAGGGTTGGGAAACGTTTACTCAGGATCTAGCTGTTTAGTGGGACAATTGGAAAGGGCATAGTGGCAAGAGATCGGGGGACACCTCGGCAAGCCAGCCTCCTCAGCATTGTTGTATGCATTAGGACTGTCATTCACAGATCGACCTTTAAAGTCATAACAGTGTCTTCTTCTTCTTCTGCGTACACAGTCAGACAGTAACCATTATTTTCTCGAAAAAAGCGGCGGTCATCCTGAGACTCTCGCCACTACCATAGAGCTTGTCTTGCAGTTCCACTGGCAATGGCCACATCTGCTCTCTCTGATCCTCGTATGTCGGGCAGTTCTGCAGCAGATGTTCAGTTGTCATTTTACCAGTACCGCACGGGCATTCGTCGGTACACCCTATCTTCAATTTGTTGAATAGGTGGTACCTCAGTCTGTTGTGGCCAGTGCGAAGTCTGAAGACAACGACCTGCTCTCTTCGGTTCAACTGGTAATAGGCATCGTTTTCGGTGTAACCAGTATGTTCGGTTTCCCATTTGGTCATGTATCTGGCTTTGATAAGCCGTTTTGACTCTTCGTACGTCATACTGGTATCTGTTTGTGGTAGCCTTGCACCTTCTTTTGCCAGTCTGTCTGCCTCCTCGTTGCCTTGGATGTTGCAGTGTGACGGAACCCACTGTACCACTACCCTTTTTGGTGCGGACTGCTGGCACAGTTTGCAGAGTGCTGCTCTTAAGTCATTAAGCTCAGTGTTTTTCTGGCTTTTTATAACAGTGTCTAAATACAGGAGACGAAGCCAGACAAAACTCACAGGGAGCCACGTGCATGATCTACAGAGACTGAGACGCCAATGATGATGATGATGAGATGTTTCCTTTGAAGTTGATATGTTGAAGACTTCAAGTGCCAGATCTTCAGCTTTATCAGTTGGTGTCACTGATACCCATCCTTGTTGCCATAGATTTTCTAACTCCGGGCAAGTCAAATACCGTTTACAGACTTGAATTTTTGGTTCATGGCATAGTGAGGAACTCACTCTCTTTGATGTAGAAACAAGTGATCTAACAACCCTTTGCCCAATTATAGATGTACAGGCATTTCATTTCTATATAGCATTGAGTTTTGCCTTATGCACTGTGTATGGTGCTGAAAGAGCATAAATAGAAACAGGGTCTATTACAGTTGCCTGGCCAGGCCAGTGGGAATACAGGTGGAGACTACAGTCAAGAAGACCCATTATTCCGTATGCCTTGAGATATAAAGTGCAGAACTCACACAAGTTGCTTGCACAAATACAACAGTGTCTATTGTTTTAGAACTTTCTTTCAAACTTTGGACACCCACACTTAGCAAGCTTTTGGTCTGAATTAAGGTGGTATGTATAATGTCTTATGACAGCCTCTCTGTGTGTTATTTGTTTTATTCTACTCTGTCAATTAAGTCCAAACCCAGAAGAGTCGTAGTACAGTGGGTCCTATCCCACTATAATATTCAAGGCAACAAGGAGGCAGACAAGAAGGTGAAAGGTTATCACAACCAGATTCAAGTGTAACCTAAGAAGAGTCCAAAAGGTTTATTACAGCCAGATACATGGACAAATGGCAAATAAAGCATACTGGTTCCACAAAACAATTATGCTTTTTAGCAGTTGAACAGAAGAGAACAGGGGGTGGCCTCAGACTCCACACAGGCCACAACAGACTGAGGTACCATCTATTCAATAAACTGAAGAAAGGTGCTACTGACGAATGTACATGTGGTACTGAAAATGCACCCAGTTTGAGTCACAGTAGTGTCCAGTTTGGCAGACATGGTTTTTTTTTCACTCCTTCACATATGGAAATGTGATGCCAACCTACCGTACTGCACACTTGCCAAAAAACTTATAACAAAAATAGGTTGGAGGTTGTAAGAAGTGACGTTCTGCAAAGGACATGCTACAAGGCATGTTTAAATGAAACTGGACCTAACTGCACTAAGTGAACATACATGATGACATCACTTCTGGTCTAAACAGCACATACCAGCCATCAAGTTTGCAAAATGTCATTATCCTTTGACTCATAGTTTCCTCGGCAGACCGTTGAAAACATGGCGGGTGTGATACAGAATCCGTCCAGAGTTGATCAGCGAGCGGTGATTCGGTTTCTTACAGCTAAAGGATGTCGACCCGTTGACATTCATCGCAGAATGCAGGCAGTGTATGTGGACAATGGTGTTTAAAGGACGCGAGTTAACGAAAGATCTTCTGAGACCAGGTCAGGCGCATATTGTTGCGTCAGAAGATGCAATCGCCAAAATTGATGCAGCAATTCGAGTGGACCGTCGCCAGTTTATGTTCTCTAGCAGAGGAATTCGCTGTGTCACTAGGGACAGTTCAAATGGTGGTTAGCAAGAAACTGAAGTATCAGAATGTGTGTTCACAATGGTTATCTCGGTTGCTGACCAACCACCATATGGAAGAACGCATGGGATGGAGTTTGAACCACTGGCTGCGATACAAAGATGAGGGTGATTCGTTTCTTTTGTGGACGATGTATCGTGGCGCCGCCACTTTGAGCCGAGGAGCAAAACTTAACTGCTAGCTTGTAATGGAAACATCCCGGATCACCGAAACCAAAAAATTTAAATCACACATTTCCACTGGTGGGGTTATGATGGCAGCGTTGTTTGACTATGAGGAACTTTTGTTAGTAGACTTTAAAGAGCCTGTTGTGAAAATCTATGCCAACCGCTACAATGACACACTAGAAAAGCTGCATTCAGCAATCAAGAATAAATGACCCTGCATGCTTTCGCTTGGTGTGATTCTGTTGCACAACAATGCGCATCCTAAAGTCGCGAACATTGTTCAGAAAGCGTTAGCACAGAAAAGGTGGGAAGTACTGCCACACCCATCCTATAGCCCCTATATGTTCCCTTGTGACTTCCATTTGTTCGGACTCTTAAAAAATTTCTGAAGAGGACAAAGATTCAACTCCGACGCAGACGTCATGGCCTCGATGACTAAGTGGTTCAAAGAGCAACTAAAGTCATTCTTTTCAGACGGCATCCACCGTCTACCAAAACAGTGGGATGCGTGTCTGAATACCTATGCCGAATTTTTCTAACTAACCTTGTGGCATGTTTGCTTCATAACAATTGTTATATTTAATTCTGTCACACCAGATAATTTCTTCTTCTTCGTTCGTTCTCAATCTCCACTACCAAACCCTGAAAGGGCTTAAGTAGCAGAATGTAGTCCAGAGAATAGAATGCGTTGTGTCGTAGTTTACAGCTTGGCTGCAATATTTGCACCTGTCTGTCCAACACATCCGACTTCAGCAATCATTTTTTGAGTAAAGGGTTAGCATTCCCTCTTCGATTCCTTCTCCTTAGCCAGTCTGCCCTGCTGCAGCCTGTTATCCAGGATCACCACGTGGAGGTGTAGAAGGGTCTTGGCAGCTATGGGTCGCTGACCACTGTAGCTCATTTGCTGCTCAGCATCTTGATCCCACACCAGATAATGTAACTTTCATATGTTTGTAATAAAGCCACTGGGTCCGGTTTCATTTAAACATGTCTCATACTTACATTTGTTCCATAATATTGCTTGTGATAGAGACAAAAAAGCAATTCTACATGTGATTGTAGTATATGGGCTAATATATTCTTCTGAATTTTTCTAATTGAAGCCACTAAGGATGATAACAGTACAGATTCACACATAAAGCTTGACAGCAAAGGTTTTCGACGATTGGATGACCATGGGCCTGATCTGGACAAAATGACTTCGGCAGATATCGTCAGGATGCTCAAGACAAAAATTGTTTTTGATCATGGTGAATAAGTTCTGGCTTTTTTATGCTATTTACAAGAAATTGTTGGGTTGGCATTTACAAGATAAGAGAAAAAGAAATGTATAAATTGTCAACTTCCCACGCTATCTGTCTAAGAACGTTTCATGTAATTCTCTGAATGAATATCAAATTTGGTTGATGCTGGAATTGCATCATCATCATTATTCATTTCTTCTATTCACTTTCATAAGAAGCGTGGATCTGAGCTCTTGCAGTAGTGGTTTCTGTAGCAATGATTGTACATGATGAGGTTGCTTCTTCTTCATTTTCTTTCGTTCGCTTGGAGTATGTCTACATCTGCAAAGTTGTCTCTAGTATAAACCTCACTGTCTTCTGCAGCTCATAGATAGGTTCATATAGTTTCCCTTCCAGTGTTGTTTCTCTTGGCCAGTATGTCCTGAAGTATATGCTCTGCAGTCTGGGGTGCCTGTCCACATGTATACATATTTGAGTTACCAATCCTAAATTTTGTGTGCATGTGGCTGTGGTGTCGGTTGTGTCCTGTTCTGAGGCGCAGTATTACAATCTGCTTTTGCCTGTTTATATTTTGAGATGAGGTTGCTAATTCCATGCACAATCTTCTTTCGTCATCTTTTACACGAGCTTAGAAGGTTACAGTGGCACAATTCTTTCCGCACCAAGTACAACACATTTAACCTTATTTTGGGACCACAGATGCAGCACAGTGAATGAGCTGACAGCAGCCAGCAATTGATAGCTGGCTGCTTGCAATAGGGTCAGCTGACCAAGACCCTATTCTATTTCCAAGCGGCGGCCTCGAAAACAGGCTGCACTAGTATAATCTGGCTCAGCGAATAGGGATTGCAGTGGGAAGGCAGAACAGGTACCCAAAAAAGCCAGCTGAAATTAGACGTGTTGGCCCAAAAGGTGCAGACATCACAGCCTCTCTGTTTACTATGACACAATGTCCTCTTTTTAGGATGAATGCCGAAAAAAGAGAACCTTATTTTTTACCCTTCACGTTCAAATAATAATAATTATCATTCAGATATGGGAACTGCGACGCTAGTCTAATCAGGCACAACATGCTGACCAAGACCGCAATCTCTTTTCTGTGTAACCTTCCCTGGAAACAGGTTGTTTTCAAAGTAGCCTGACTAACGAGATGTGGATTGATGTGATCCCCGTAGTAGTGACCGCCGCGCCGATGAAGCCAAGCATAAAAAAAACCGCACGGAGGGCCGAGGTCCACCTTCATCGGGATGTGAGGAAAGCTACTACAACCCGTCACTATCCTTTTCAGGGTGCACTAAAGAGTAACATTTCTCATTGTTGACATTGAACAGCAACAATATCATCATTCAGATAATCTATAATTATTCAGATGTTTCAGCATGACATTCAAAGTGCATAAGTTTATTTGTTTTGGCAAGTATTTTGTTGTTACTATGGCACATGTTTTCCATCAAAAGTCAACATTTGTTGATGTGGCAGGGAAATATTAACAATTGGTAAACAAACAAAAAGATCATGGGAGTCCACAGAAGTTCGATTAAACTGAAAAATGTTACAAATCATGTGGATTGCTGAAAATACTTAACGGATGTGCAGAGAAAGACCAACACGCATAAACAAGAAACTTATTACACATCAGAACAAGGACATGTGTTGAGAAAATTAGTTTTAATGGACATTGTTGCACCTGCAAAATCATAGAAAAAATGACAAAAGACTGCAAAGAGAGATGAGGGGTGGCTTAACAATATGACAAGGAAGAGGGTGAACAACAGAACTGAATGCCAGCACTAGTCACAGATGTTGTGAAGGTCCATGATCACCTGGCAGTTTTCATGGCAGATAGGTCACGGGAGCTAAAACATTGTATAGCTAAGCCAAATGCATGTTTTAGTTATTAAAATACATTAGATTTGATCATGACAAATTTGTTCATACATTATTTAAATTACATCTACCCTGGCATAATTTTTTCTTGTGCTAATTTAATTACCCCCAGAAATGGATTATATATTTCAAGAGCCGTCTGTTAACGCTGATAAAATTAATTGTTTTTAAACTATAAAAGTGTGTATTTTTGTTTAAACCTTCAAGTATAGCTGAGCAGTAATTTGTTCAGTTAATGATAATAACAACTTATGCAACATCAGTGGTGAAGGTGGTCTTTTATACTGCTTTTGACCATTTGGATGTTGTTATATTTTGTTATTTGTTATTGGCCTTGTTTAATCTGCTCAATTTTATGTTTTTCACCACAATGGTTTGCTGTACAAATTAAAATTCATTTGATTATAACCCATTGTTTTCTTGTTGTTGTTTTCAGAGGACTTCCTGGCAATTGACAAGCCCTATGGACTACCTTGTTTTAGTAAGTAACTAAAAGTCAAGTCAAGTGGAAATTCAGCAGAATTAACCACTGGTTGGAAATTGAGTTTTTTTTTAAGACTCAATTGTACTAAGCCGCAGCCTGTGAGAGGTGGGATGGCCAGTGCCCTTCTGTGCTGTTTTTTTACTTTCCCTAACTCATGCATCAGGTACCCATTTACAGCTGGGTTGACTGAAGAAGGGATTATAATTTATATTGTTGTTGACATCAATTCTAGAGTTTTTTAATTGGAGAGGAGAGGTGGAGAATAGCATGTACTTCGAGATGATGCATTTCAGGTGCTTCCTTGCAAATAAAAATGTTATTGTTGTTGCTGTTGGCCTTTTCACTCTTTTGCTGATGACAAGTTTTGTTAGTCTCATCTTCATCTAAGATCCGTGATCAGTAACATCACATCTGATGGCATCTTTATGGGAATCAGCAAACTTCACCTGGTCTCCAACCATCCTTCCTGCAGTACCCCAATTCTTCATGATTTCCACTTCGGCTTCTGTGGATTTTTGCCAAGTTGTCTTAGGTTGGCCTCACTTTCACTTTCCCTCAGGTCCATACTGCGATGGATCTGGTGATGTGTCAGGTTCTCTTCTGTTGGTTTCGTGCCCTTTTACAAGTTTTTGAGTTCAAATTACCTTTAAGACATTTTATCCTTTCTCGGCGTGTCTCTTCTAGTGTTAGGCTCACATGAGGGGAAGGAGGTCACATTAAGTGATCTCCACCATCTAGGGCTCACCAAATATGCTGAACTAAATAACTATACTCTGGTTCTTGATTCTTTAAGCAAGCATCATTTCCTGCACACAGCTACCCCGACAACCTATCCAACCATTTAATCGTTACTGAATCTTCCCTAATTCATCCAAACAATTTTTGGTTTAAGGCTTAGGCCCATATTGTTCCCTCCGGACTAAATGTGCATTGTTAGGTACCCAACATATTGTGTGGTTAGTTGACAGCCAGGCACCAGAAGACAGTCTGTTTCCAGATTCCATTACATGGAGATACTTACAGGGCTTTGGTCCAACCATGGAACTCATGCATGAGCATCCTGAATCCATTAACATACCATATATTTTTAAATACTAACTTACCTATTTTGTTAAAAACCGAATCCCCTTTGAAATAAGCCTTTCCTGAGTTGACATACTTCTCCCAGTTGTGCTCCTACTGCTGGAAGTCATTTTGGGGATCTACATTGGGCTCTTTGTCCATTTGTCTTGATGTCTTCTATGTCCTGACATCTTGTCCCTTTGAGTGGTACCTTGAGTCTTGGAAAGAGTAAAAAAACACAGAGAGTCATGTCTGGGGATTAGGGAGAGTGCTGAACCTGTTTAATACCATATTTCAGCATTCCATGTCAGATCAACCTGCAGACAGTTTTCCCTGTATGCATGAGTGAGAAGTCTTGGAATAAATTTTGACATGAAAGGGTGAATCCCAAGATAGTTAGTCAATATTGATTATACTATACGAACTATACAAAATTGTCACTTCACTCTATCTCTTTAATTGTTATTCAGCGATCTTCATCACTAACCACCACACTTTCTAGATTGTTTCTGTATTTATGCTTGTTGAGGGTCTTTTGATTAATCGTTGATCTTGTTTGGTGTTCGTCATCCTTGAAACAATGATGCCACTATTTAATCTACGTTGAACCCATGACAACAGATTAATACAAATTATTTGCTCAGAAAATTCAGTCATTTTGGCTTGAAACACAAATACGCGGTGCACCAGTGCAGTTATCATGACAGACTGGCAGAAATCAAGGTTGCCTTACACACCAACTGACCCCAGGGCAGCTATTGGTTTGCTCCACACAAAAAAATACTGTTGGTTATCTTTTGATTAGACCATGTAGAAAATATATCATGCTGGAGTCAGATGCACAGTGCCATAAGGCAGAAAAAAAACAGTACAAAGCATTCTGCCTTAGGAAACAAGTAGAACGAAAAGAAATATAAGATGATGAATAATCAATATTTTTTTAACAGGTTATGATGATGCACACGATAATTTTGATATCTTGACTTGATGGTGATACATTATTTGATGTAGAGTAACTGAATGAAACGTTAAACATATATTTACTGATTAGCAGAACTGATATCACTACACTGTGTGTGGACCCATGGCTATTTATTCCTGTTCAGCATATGGTGATGATTATATATGTCAATGGTGCCTGCAGCTCGCTGGTTATAAATTTTCCTCTGACATTTATGTATTCTAATGTTAAAGTCACTATCCAAACCGTTACCAAATGAGGCAGCACTTTGCTGAAGACAAATGTGTCAGACAGAAAGGTGCAAATATCGCAGTCAAGCTGTTAACTAGCGAGACGGCGCATTCCGTTCTCCGAGCTACATCCTGCTACGTGTATAGGACTTGGTAGCTAGAGATTGAGAATGAATGCAGAAGAAGAGGCGGCACTATTTGACCAGGACTGGAGGCAGTGTTCTAGCTGGTATCTGTGATATTTTCAGTGAATTCTTCACTCCTTTCACCTACTATTGAAATCACTTCTAGTCAGGTATATGACAGTTCTTCTAGAAAATTCCATCGACTTTCACCGACGGCGTTGTCTACATTTACATAAAAATTGTAGACATTCCATTCTTGATTGCTGACTGGTACCTCGATTCCTTGTATTTCCACAACCTTATTGATACAAGCACTTGTATTGAACAGTATTTGAGGGAGCTAATGCGGTGAATACAAAGTTGTCTACTGGGCCAGCAGGGATTTGTGCAATACTTTTTTGTAGACTGGACATCAGTTGGCAGCACTCTCATCTAAGTTTGTTTCCCCAGTCATAAAATTTCAAAATGAAAGATGACCTTTTTGTAGATGACTTCATGAGAAAATGTTGGTGGCGTATGGTCACCTATGCAAATCTTTCAGTGGCATGTGAAGAAGAAAGGGAGCATGTACCTCCATTAACATTTGACCAGAGCACGAGGAAAACTAAGAAAAATATGGATTGAATGCTATAACGAAACACTACAGAGGAATATATTGAAACCAGCAATGACCGAATGAAAGCCAGAGAAAGAATGGCAATCATGAGGAAACTTGCTGGCACAAGCTGGGGAACAGACGAAGGCATACTAAAGAAACTGTACACTGGAAGAGTGAGACCAGTTCTCGAGTATGGCATTGCGGCATGGACAACAGCAGCGAAGGCGAACTTCGATAAAGTTAACAAACTTCAAAACCAAGCCATGAGAATTATAACAGGTGGCATGAAGTCAACGCCAATTGTAGAACTTGAAAAGATTACAAAACTGCAATCCATGACCGATAGAAGAGACTGCAGAGCCCAGCTGCAGTCAGAGAAACTCCGAAGACTGACCGACCATCCAATGCACCAGAGACTAAACAATTTGGGAAATGGGAAACTAAAGCGGAGAAACTTTGCAGAAATAGCCAAAGCAAAGATGCACGAAGATCCCATAAACGCACTAACAACACCAAAACCCATCACTATTGTACGAAAACCTACCTGGAGGCAGGATATATTTCCAGAGGTGGTAGAAAATATACCAGGTATTGCAAACAAAAACTGCCAGACTGAAAAAGAAAGGAGAGATACTACCCTAAGCTTCATAACGAAAAGCTACCCAAGCATGGACTGGACCCATGCATACACCGACGGTTCTGTAACAAACACAACACAGAACGGAGGGGCAGGAGCATTCCTGAACCTACCAAATGGCAGAAAAATAACACTGTTATTCGCTACTGGTAAGTACACAAGCAATTTCAGAGCGGAGGCAGAGGCACTGAGGGCGGCAGTGGAAGAAATGGTGACACACAGTGAAAATGAGAGCCATATAGTCCTGCTGACAGATGCTCTCGCTGTAGTCACAGCGCTAAAAAGCCAGAAAAACTCTGAGCTTAATGACTTAAGAGCAGCACTCTGCAAACTGTGCCAGCAGTCCGCACCTAAAAGGGTAGTGGTACAGTGGGTCCCGTCACACTGTAACATCCAAGGCAACGAGGAGGCAGACAGACTGGCAAAAGAAGGTGCAAGACTACCACAAACAGATACCAGTATGACGTACGAAGAGTCAAAACGGCTTATCAAAGCCAGATACATGACCAAATGGGAAACCGAACATACTGGTTACACCAAAAACGATGCCTATTACCAGTTGAACCGAAGAGAGCAGGTCGTTGTCTTCAGACTTCGCACTGGCCACAATAGACTGAGGTACCACCTATTCAACAAATTGAAGATAGGGTGTACCGACGAATGCCCGTGCGGTACTGGTAAAATGACCGCTGAACATCTGCTGCAGAACTGCCCGACATACGAGGATCAGAGAGAGCAGATGTGGCCATCACCAGTGGAACTGCAAGACAAGCTCTATGGCAGTGGCGACAGCCTCAGGATGGCCGCCGCTTTTTTCGAAAAAATAATGGTTACTGTCTGACTGCGTACGCAGATGAAGAAGAAGAAGAAACCAGCAATGACATCTTACAGATAGCACAAGAAAGAAGATTGCACTTCCTGACAATATCTTAATAGCAGATGTGGACAGATGATTTGAGATTGTGTACTTCAATAACAAAAAAAAGCTGAATGTGTGTATGGGCACCAAAAACAAGAAAATGTCATTTTCAATCAATAAGAAAATTTCCCTGGGCCAACATAAGTATCATTTTGATTCATTGCATCATATTGAAAAATGTAATTTCATAAGAATTCATTTTTACACAAAGGTACATATTTGTCACAGGATGTTAAAATGTGCTAACAAATTTGGTCAACAATTTTCAGGTCAGAAGCAAGAGCGAGTGAGTGTGACTGAACTTTTGCCAGCCTTTGCCGAACACTTGCCGCGGAGTTACAAAACCAGTGAACTTCACCTTGTTCAGGGATTGGACAGAGATGTAACGGGAGCCATAATACTTGCAAAGTGAGTAATGTACTCTTTGGGTATATAAAGCTTTTTCTTCTGCAGTCGCCCTGAAAAGAACATTGTGTCATAGTTTACAGTGAGGCTGCAATATATGCACCTTTTTGCCTGGCACATATCAAATTTGAACTGACATTTTTGGGTACCCTCTTAGCCAGACTGCATAAGTAAAGGTCATCACTTGGAGGGGAAATAAGGTCTTGGTTAGCTCTGGTCTAGCTCACTGACTCTGCTGCAAGCAGCCAGCGACTTATAGCTGGCTGGTGTCAGGTCATATACTGTACTGCAGCTTCAACCCCAAGAATATAAAAAAACATATAGAGGAGATATCCATAAAAAATGTGCACGTGTGAGGGGAAGGGGAGGGGTTTGTAAGAAGATGACATGGGTAGAGGATGTATTTAAGTTGAAAGATGGCAACTCATTCACATACAAATCTATCAAAAGGAACAAACATTATCTTTGATAGCTTGTTACTGTTCAACTGAACAAAAAATTAATCTTCAGATTTTGTCCATCTTGCCAGTCCTTTCAATGTATAGACTGAAAATATCTAATGTGAAGGTATGTAAACTTCTATGCTCCTGTTATCTGGAACAAACAACCTTAAATGTTATCAAATCAGTAGACAATCAGGCCATCAGTAATTGTAACAGGGGGTTAATTGTCTGTGACAAATGCTTAAATGTTATCAAATCAGTAGACAACAGCACAGATCCACTGAGGACCAGGTCATCCTCATAGCCCAGGAAATAGAAGATGCCTACCAGGCACAGAAACACACAGTAGCTGTTTGAGTGGATCTGGAAAAGGCATTTGACAAAGTCTGGAAAGACGGACTTAGAGTCAAGCTAAGAAGAAGTGATGTTTGTGGGAAAATGTACAAGTGGATCAACCACTACCTCAAACAAAGAACGGCCAGAGTCCAAGTACAAGGGCAGATGAGCAAGAAGGTGACACTCGAGCAGGGAGTACCCCAAGGGGGAGTACTGTCACCCACACTCTTCCTGGTATATATAAATGACATTACAGAGAATATACCAAGGAGAGTCCATAGCTCAATGTTTGCAGACGATCTGGCTATGTGGACCTCTGAAAAGAATCTCACCATAGCCAGAAATCGGATGCAGCAGGCCCTAACATCGCTGGAAGAGTGGGCGAACTCATGGCTGGTCAAAATAAACGAGGAGAAAACCACATGCACAATATTCTCGCTTTCAATAAAACCCCAAAATACCAAATTAAGTTTAAATGGCAAATTCCTGCAGCCAAACGACAACCCAACCTATCTGGGAGTCACATTTGATCGGCGCATGACATGGAAAAGTCAGATCGAGAGAAACCGAATGAGAGCCAGAGAAAGAATGGCAATCATGAGGAAACTTGCTGGCACAAGCTGGGGAGCAGACGAAGGCATACTAAAGAAACTGTACACTGGAAGAGTGAGACCAGTTCTCGAGTATGGCATTGCGGCATGGACAACAGCAGCAAAGGCGAACTTCGATAAAGTTAGCAAACTTAAAAACCAAGCCATGAGAGTTATAACAGGAGGCATGAAGTCAACGCCAATTGTAGAACTTGAAAAGATTACAAAACTGCAATCCATGACCGATAGAAGAGACTGCAGAGCCCAGCTGCAGTCAGAGAAACTCCGAAGACTGACTGACCATCCAATGCACCAGAGACTAAACAATTTGGGAAATGGGAAACTAAAGCGGAGAAACTTTGCAGAAATAGCCAAAGCAAAAATGCACGAAGATCCCATAAATGCACTAACAACACCAAAACCCATCACTACTGTACGAAAACCTACCTGGAGGCAGGATATATTTCCAGAGGTGGTAGAAAATATACCAGGTATTGCAAACAAAAACTGCCAGACTGAAAAAGAAAGGAGAGATACTACCCTAAGCTTTATATCGAAAAGCTACCCAAGCATGGACTGGACCCTTGCATACACCGACGGTTCTGTAACAAACACTACACAGAACGGAGGGGCAGGAGCATTCCTGAACCTACCAAATGGCAGACAAATAACACTGTCATTCGCTACTGGTAAGTACACAAGCAATTTCAGAGCGGAGGCAGAGGCACTGAGGGCGGCAGTGGAAGAAATGGTGACACATAAAGAAAATGAAAGCCATATAGTCCTGCTTACAGATGCTCTCGCCGTAGTCACAGCGCTAAAAAGCCAGAAAAACACTGAGCTTAATGACTTAAGAGCAGCACTCTGCAAACTGTGCCAGCAGTCCGCACCAAAAAGGGTAGTGGTACAGTGGGTCCCATCACACTGCAACATCCAAGGCAACGAGGAGGCAGACAGACTGGCAAAAGAAGGTGCAAGACTACCACAAACAGATACTAGTATGACGTACGAAGAGTTAAAACGGCTTATCAAAGCCAGATACATGACCAAATGGGAAACCGAACATACTGGTTACACCAAAAACGATGCCTATTACCAGTTGAACCGAAGAGAGCAGGTCGTTATCTTCAGACTTCGCACTGGCCACAAAAGACTGAGGTACCACCTATTCAACAAATTGAAGATAGGTGGTACCGACGAATGCCCGTGCGGTACCGGTAAAATGACAGCTGAACATCTGCTGCAGAACTGCCCGACATACGAGGATCAGAGAGAGCAGATGTGGCCATTACCAGTGGAACTGCAAGACAAGCTCTATGGCAGTGTCGAGAGCCTCAGGATGACCGCCTTTTTTTCGAAAAAATAATGGTTACTGTCTGACTGCGTACGAAGAAGAAGAAATCAGTAGACAATCAGGCCATAATCAAGGAGGTAGAGGGACGCTCTGAAATACTTGTTCAACAAAATTAACAGCACTGCAAAGGCTTGCAGAATGAAGATAACTATAGAGAAGATAAAGGTTATGGCTATTGCAGTGAACACAGGCCGCAAATCGAGAAATAGAAAGCCAACACATCGACCAAGAGAACCAGCTTCAATATTGAGGGTAAATCATTACTGATATGTCTGTTACCAGAAAGATAGTGCTATCATTGCAGTTGTGAAAACTGCGTTCAGAGAAAAACTGAGGATTCTAACATCATAAAGTACAAACATCTCCCCCATAAAAGTATTCTCAGTGCTTATATCTGACCTGTGGCACTGTATGACTTGAAGACATGGACTAAACAAGAGACTACAAAAGCTTTTTAGATGACTTCTGTTGAAAGATGGAAAATATTCACTGAACAGAAAAGGAGTCTAATAAAACCATGCTGGAGGCAGTAGACGATAAAAGAAAACTTGCGACTTGACCACAATCTGAGATGCGCTGGTTCAGTACAATACATCCTTGCAGATCAAAAACATCACACAGACGTGCCAGGATGTGGCAGTAAAATCCTATACAGACAGAACTCAGAAGAGCAGGAGGGGACAGATGGCATTAGAGTGACATGTTACAGATTCTTCAAAACTAAGACTAAATAACTGATGATGAAAAAAATTATAATCTAAAAATACATAATTAAATTATTTATGATATGAATTATTCATAATATATATATTATGAGGTGTTCTTTCTTCTGCATTCACTCTCAATCTCCCGCCACCACACCCTGAGGGCTTTGCAAGTAGCAGGATATAGTCCAGAGAACGGAATGCGTTGTGTCACCAGTTTACAGCTTGACTGCAATATTTGCACCTTTCGGTTCGACACATCCATCTTCTGCAGCATGAGGCGTTTAAATGTCATTAATGTTGAGGTGTAGATGCCAAATAACAAATTTTAAAGAATTTTTACTCACCAGAAGTCTTTACATTTTTTGCTTTATTCTCTAAAGCATTACTACTTTCACTGTCGTTTGTTTCAAAATCCTAGTATGAATTGTATGTGTAATCATCCAATAATGTAATTTCTCTGCTCTTGAACTAATTCCATTGTGTAAAATGCCATAAATTTACTGAAAATATGAAAGCTGTGTATGTGCTGGATTGTTGTTCATGTTTAAGTTACTTCAAAACCTGAAACTCTATAACTAAATGACAAAACATAACGCGTGTGCTAGATGTTGAAGTTAGTCGAATCGTACTGAAAGTAATGTTCTTGCGCGGGTGATGCAGGTTAAATGCAACTGCAAAGGGATATTCAAATGAATGTCTGAAAGTGTACGAAGAAAACGATAAGAACAGGGATTGTATTTGTAAGAAAATATATAACAAAACAAATACCAGGACAAGAAGATCATAAACATTTATAAGACATACATCAAAAGGGACAACAGCAAAGTGGGTAAGCTCTAGAGAAGGGATCAGCGACTCTAATATACTTAACTTTATGTATTTATACTGATTCAGAAGACTCTGCAGAGTCTGTATACAACCAGTTTCATATACATTTTCTTGCTGTAAAAACCGTTAAAAATATATTCTTGAATGCATTAATTGTCCCTGCCTCCACTACCTCTTGTGGCAATGCATTCCAAGCATCCACCACTATCTGGCTTACAAAATATTTCCTAAAATCTAGTCTGGACCTTTCTTTAGTTGATTTGTAGCTGTGCCCTCTTGTTTTTGTAGGTAGTTATATTTGGAAAAATTGATTATAGTAAAATTTATCCTTTCCGTTAATTATTTTATAAACTTGTATTAAATCATCTTGAATATGTCAGACAGGAGTTTGATGGCATGATCAGCTTCGTTATGAATCTAACGCTACAATTAATTTCAACAAGCACGGATTTCTTGGAAATTTCCATACAGATGTGTAAATAAATGAATGCTCAATTGGACTATTTTTTGTCACTGAGTTGCTGAGCAGAGATACAAGGAAGCAAACTGGCCTATTTACATTTGCTTGTAGTTGTTTGGTTATGCATCATCAAATTTGAAAATTCAAGAGGTCATGTTCTAGATTCCTCACGTGACTTTAGTTTAAATCATTTAACTTATGTAAGATTGCTTCTGTCGATTCAATCATTTCAAGTATAAAACAATAAGATGGCCAAATAGTTTCAATGCCTGCCTCCTGATAAGGAGAACAGCAGATCAAATACCCTGTAATGCAAATGCTGTTTTTCTGTTGGAACTGAAATAAACAAAAACGATCAGCACACCACGATGTGGCATTAGCAGTGACAAAACGACCTGTAGTTCTTAGCCTTTAGAACCCCTCAACTACCCCATCAATCGGATAACATTACACGTCAGTTAGTTATTACTGTCAGTTTCTAAAATTATTACAACTCACTTAACATAAAATAGTATAGCACATTGTATTTACTTTTATCTATATTTCTTTTAAGCATTCGTTACCTGCAAACATTTAATTAAGAGCATGTCATAAAAGATGACAAACATTGCTGTCTAACACCTCTGGGATGAAGACTCACCAGCTCATGGGATGCCACACCTTACTAATCACACAAACCAAAACTTACTGAGTGGGAAGCAGTCTTCTCGGTTTAAAAGAAATCTCTAGAAACAATACGTGAAATATCATATAGGAGTTAGAAAATCAAATACTCGTTTCCATGGGAATAGGAAAAGGGAGCTGAAGACTGACTTTCTGAGTGTTGTCAATGTGATTATTATTGACCTCTTGTGTAAGTAGACCAGCTTCTTCGGTATAGTTGTTGCTATTGTGTTGTACATTACATATTCCCAGGAACCCTGAAGTGGCATACATGCTTCGAGGAATGTATAAGAACAGTGACATGGTTACTCAGCGGTTCTGGGCAATTACTAAGGGAATCCCAAACCCTTCTGCGGGCATCATTGATATCCCTATTGGTGAAGGCAAAGTTGATCAAATCTACAAGGTATTTTTGAATGAATGTTTTTTTTTTTATGTAGTCACTCAAGCAAGAAGATTGCTATGCTCCACTACCACTCTGTAACTTCCCTCTAGTAGAACAGAACTTTGTATCTGAAAAGTTTGTCTTCTTCTTCTTCCGTTTGCTTGAAAATAGAATGTCAGTATCTGCAATGTTTTCTCTTGTGTAAACGTCACTGTCTTTTGTAGTTCACTTATAGATTCAAAAGTTTCTCATCAATTGTTGTTTCTGTAGGCCAGTTGTTTCTATATATCATATCTGGGGCAGTTCTAAGATATGTGCCCTGCAGTCTGGGGTGCCTGTCCACATAGCTGTGCTAAGAATTCAACAAACAATATTAACTGGAGATTAGGGAGAGAAAGTAGAGATTGTTGAGACGTACCCTCAGAAAGTGGAGACTGACTTAACTAAACGTCTTTATACTGGTTTAAAAGACTCTGCAGAGTATGTATACAACCAGTTTCATTTACATTACCTTGCTCTAAAAGCTATGCGCATCCAATTTACCTCCTGTGGCATTCCAAGCATTCACCACTCTCTGACTAAAAAAAATATTTTCTAATATTTTTCTGGACCTTTCTTTGGTTAAATTGTAGCTATGCCCTCTTAGTCTTGTAGGTGGTTGCATTTTGAAAAACTTTGTTATACTCTAATTTATCCATTCCTTTGATTATCTTATAAACCTGTATTAAGTCACCTCGAATTCTTCTCTTTTCTAGACACCTGTAGGCCGGTTTTCCTCATAACTTTAATTCTGAAATCCCACTATAAACTTTGTCGCTCTTTTTTGTTTCCTTTCCAGCAATTTTATATCCCCTTTACGATAAGGACTCCACACCTGTACACAGAACTCCAATCTAGATCTAACTAATACTTTATACAGTTTGACTAACACTTCTTTGCTCCTAAGTTTAATATTTCTTTTAATCATACCTAACATTGCATTTGCCCTTTTCACTACTACCTGGACTTGCTCATTCACCTTATCTGTATGGTCTATTATAACCCCTAGGTCCCTTTCCTTTTCTATCTTTCTAATATTGTTCTCACCCATTCTGTAATTATGTTCCATATTGGATCTACCCATGTGGATGACTGTACATTTATCTACATTAAACTCCATTTTCCAGCTTACAGACCATTCTAGAATTTTATCTAAATCCGACCTCAATATATCAATTCTGCTTTAGACGAGACACTACTGCATAGTTTTGTGTCATTAGTGAATTTTGCAATCATGTATCCCATATCAATGTCCAAATCGTTTATATATATCAAGAACAAAATTGGTTCCAAAACCAAGCCCTGTGGCACTCCACTTTTTAATTTACACCACTCAGAGTACTCCTCGTTTATGCCTGCTCTCTGCCTTCTTCCCATTAACCAATTTTCAATCTATTTGGCAACTTTCCCACCCATTCCATATGATTTTAACTTTATAAATAATCTTTGATGATGTACTCTGTCAAAGGCCTTTGCAAAATCTAGATAAATATATCTACTGGCTCCTCTTTCTCTATCATTTTAGTAAACCCATGCTGACTATTTTTTATTAGATTAAACTTGTCTAAGTGCATTACAATGTTTTCTTTGATTATTGACTCTATCAATTTACAGACTATGCTCGTTAAACTCACAGGTCTATAATTTGCTGGATCTGATTTTTTGCCTTTTTGAATAAGGGGATCACTCCTGCATCTTTCCAATCTTTTGGAACAAACCCTTTTGCAAGGGATTGAGAACATAATATAGCCAATGGTTTTGCAAGTTGGTCTCTAATTTCAAACAGCAATTTTGAATGAATACCATCTTGACCTGGACATTTATCCACTTTCAACTCCTCCAATTTTTTAATTTAAAAAAACAAAAACATTTCTTCTTCTTTCGTTTGCTTGGAGTATGTCTACATCTGCAAAGTTGTATCTTGTATGAACCTCACTGTCTTCTGCAGCTCACACATTGGTCCATATAGTTTCCCTTCCAGTGTTGTTTATCTTGGCCACTATGTCCGCCTCAGTATCTCATACTCTGGACAGTCCTAAAGTACAAGGGACTTTGCCCTGACTATGAAGGAGTAGGAAGAGAAAGTTGAAATTTGACACTTATGTAGCTCATTCAATTTGTACTGAACTTGAGAAGTATGAATTTCTCTCCTCGACGGGTTTACTCGGTATGGTGCATGGCATAAGACACCTTATCGTCTGGATCTGCTACTCTAATGGTTTGTCAGAACAATGGAGAAATCAGAGGCCAGAACTGTGATAAAATTCTTGATGTTTCAGGGAAAAACACGTACAGAAATACACAGGGAGATGGAACCAATGTTTGATGAGTTCTTTCCTTCATATGCTTCTGTAAAAAAAACTGGTGTGGGCAGTTTAAGTGTGGCCGTTCCCATGTTGCTGATCTTCCAAGATCATCCTCAGAGTGCAGCGATGAAAATGCCGCAAGAGTGAAGAAAATTATTGACCAAGATAGGAAAATGACAATTGCAGAGATATCTAGGTCAGCAAAACTGAATGAAAGTACAGTTTTTAGAATTTTACACAACAGACTGAACATGAGAAAAGTGTGTGCCCGCGTCTGCTGATATGTGAACAGAAACAAATGAGGGTTGATTGCTGTGGCCATTTTCTCAAAATGTGTTGGTCGAAAAACATGTTGCCGGTCATGGTGATAGTAGATGAGACCTGGTTTCATCATTATGACTCATAATCCAAAATTTTCAGCATGCAGTGGAAAACCCTTGACTCACCAACACATGTCAAGCCAAGAGCCCAGAAATCTACAAGAAAAGTGATGCTGACTGTTTTTTGGGACTTCAGAGGTGTCATATTGATAGATTACCTGCCTCTTGGCAACACGGTTAACAGGCAATATTATGCAGATCTCCTTACCAAACTAAGAAAAACTGACCAGAAAACGAGGGATAGCACACACTCAAATTCTGCCTTTGCTTCAAGACAACGCGCCCTCCTATAAAGCAAGGCTTGTGCTGCAAACAGCAAACAATTTGAATATTGAAATTCTTCCACACCCACCATATTCTCAGGATTTAGCTCCATCAGACTTTTTTCTTTTCCTAAAATTAAACAACAGCTGAAAGGAAATTATTTTGACAGTGACGAAGATGTCATAAAAAAATAGGTCATTTTATTCTGAAGGTCTTTTCAAGGTCACACAGAGATGGCAGAAATGTATAAATTCAGGTTGTGGCTACATTGAGAAGGAATAAGCACTGTACCAAATTTCAACTTTCTCCTCCTACTCCTTCATGGTCAGGGTAAAGCAGGAGGAGAGGCAAGCATCCGCTTATACCATGCAGTCTGTAATAAGATCTGGCACAACACAGAATGGCCCAATGCATGGAAACAATCTATGTACATCCCCATCATTATGAAAAGAATAGAAAGAGAGCTGGACTATGAAATAAACAAAATGCAAGCATGGTTCAGGCCAGGAAGAGGCACAAGAGACCATATCTTCAACACGAGAAACATCATCAAGAAAAGCAGAGAACTCAATATGAACTTGTATGCTTGTTTTAAAGACTACACCAAGGCCTTTGACTGCGTAAAACATCAGCAAATGTGGAACATTATGAAAGATATGGGCTTCCCTACACATCTTTTTCAACTAATAGAAACCCTCAACGGGGAGCAGCAAGCATCCGTCATAATACACAGTGAAACCTCACATTGGTTTGAGATACACAAGTGGGTCAGACAGGGCTGTATTCTTTCACCATACCTGTTCAACATATATGCAGAAAACATTATCAGGAATGTAAAGGCAAAGCCAAATTCTACAGACTTAGATCCTTTCACAATATGAGGAAAGGAGATACTGGAAATACGATATGCTGACGACACAGTTTTGCTCTCGAACAGCGCGAAGGACCTAGAACAAATAATTACTTCAGTCCCGAAACATAGTGACACCCAGAATCTCTACCTGAATACAAAGAAAACAAAGATAATGACAACTAATAAGACAAAACTCCAACCTAAAATCGAGATAGCTGGCAAAGAGATTGAAAATGTTTCACATTTTGAATATCTTGGATCAATACTGAACAACAATAGAGACTGTACAAAAGAAATAAGAAGACGACTGACTATGTCAATATAGAAGATAAGGAGTGTGCAGAACCTATGGTATAATACAAACAAAGAACTAAAACTAAAGATCCTAAGAACATGCCTTTTTTTCCTGTGGCAACCTATGGACGATTACACAAGCAATAAGAACGAAGATCAGTACTTTTGAAATACAGTGCTACAGAAGTCCTGAAAAAACAATGGACAAAGAAACAAACAAATCCATCCAGCAAGACCCGAATGTAGAAGAGAATTGGCTCATAAATGACGTAATGACCCAAAAACTGAGGGTTATTTTTTTTTTGGACACATCAAACAGCATAATGCACCGGAAAGAGTGGTTATAGAGGGCATGGTCACTGGAAAGAGTGGTTATAGAGGGTATGGTCACTGGAAAGAGTGGTTATAGAGGGCAAAGTCACTGGAAAGAGTGGTTATAGAGGGCATGGTCACTGGAAAGAGTGGTTATAGAGGGTATGGTCACTGGAAAGAGTGGTTATAGAGGGCATAGTCACTGGAAAGAGTGGTTATAGAGGGCATGGTCACTGGAAAGAGTGGTTATAGAGGGTATGGTCACTGGAAAGAGTGGTTATAGAGGGCATGGTCACTGAAAATAGTGGTTATAGAGGGCATGGTCACTGAAAGTAGTGGTTATAGAGGGCATGGTCACTGGAAAGAGAGGCAGGGGCTGACCGTGATGACGATGGACCCATGACATCATGGAGTCTCTGCATTTGATCTTGGAGCAGGCCAGAAGACTGGTGAAAGATAAAGAATTTCCTACAGACAGGCTGTCATGAGAATGACCTTCTGCAAAGGACAGCCACATGGTGATGATGTATTAGATGGTTATAACCATAAATAATTGTTTAGTTTATGTATTAGATGGTTATAATCAGATATTGTTTGTGTGTGTATTAAATGGTTATAATCAGATATTCTTTGTGTGTATTAAATGGTTATAATCAGATATTCTTTGTGTCTGTATTAAATGGTTATAATCAGATATTCTTTGTGTCTGTATTAAATGGTTATAATCAGATATTCTTTGTGTGTGTATTAAATGGTTATAATCAGATATTCTTTGTGTATGTATTAGATGGTTTTACGTCCAAGGTTTTTGAAAGATGAGAAGCAGATAGGGAGTGCTAGTAAGGCAGCAAGTGGAAAGGCAGTTACTCAGTACAAGGTCTTGAGCTCACACTTACAGTCAGCCCTTGTGGAGTGTACACTACTCACTAGTAAGTCAATGCATTGGCAACCTTTAAGTAACAAATTGTCAGGTCTGATATGATAAACCCAGGGCACTCATATATTGGTGTGCGAGTAAATACCCCCATTCCCCAATGTGATGGATTGACCATTATTTTGGGCTGTACCGCTTAGATTTTGACAATATTATTAAAGTACATACATACAGTACATACATTGTCATAAATGACAAATATGACAGTGCACATATCGAAAGATTTTATTATAATTTTCGTGACGGATAGGCATTTGGGAAATGGCCGTTCTAAAAGGCTGACAACAGAGCAAGCCATTGAAAGTATTCTTCAGAATTTGGAGGCTGATAAACTGGATTTAGTTAGTGATTGTTCTGAAAAGGACAAGTGATTATCCAAATGATGACATGTGTGATTCAAATTATGATCAAACTAGATCTTTCCCTAAAAGGACCAGACTATGGTTCTGGGGGGTATACCATGTAATGTATCAAGTAAATTTGATACATGATGGTCTGCAATAAATATTTTCCACAATCTACTGGCATAACAAGTAGAAACATAGATGATTAAGTCAGTCAATTTGAGATTGAATTTTTGTTGTTTGCAAATGCCCACAATGAGTATGTCACTCTCTAGTGCACCCTGAAAAAGATGTTTAGTGGTGGGTTGCAGTAGCTTGCCTCACATCCTGAGCGTGCTGATGAAGGTGGACCCAGTCCTCCAGGGAGTTGTGCTAGGCTTGGCTTCATCTGCATGTCACTCACGTCGATCCCTCACCTCGTTAGCCAGGCTGCCGTGAAAACAGCCTGTTTCCAGGGAGGGCTACTAGGAAGCTATTATCTATCTCAATTTGAGATAGAATGATTAAATTTAGAGCACATAGTTTTGTCTTAGTGAATAGCTTTCCTTAAATGTCTACCTTGTACATATTTCCTCAGGAGCACAGGGATTTTATGGACCATGTGACCAGGGCTCAAAGGGTTCATTTGGGATATGAAACTTTGATGCTGTTGTTGCTCGCTGCTTCTTGTGCTGGGTTTTTTCTAACTTCACTTAGTCCTTCCTCGTTTATTCTGGGAGAGTACATGTCTTTGTATACTATCGAGTGTGCAGACAAATGATTGACCTGTTGTGTCTTTGTATAAAAATGGGTCTCTCTCTCTCCTTTTGGCCTACATTGAGACCATTATTGGGTAAGAATTTCATTACATTTAAAATGTTTGCCCAACAGTGACTAACAATCAGCCTGCTATTTTCAACTTAGACATTCTTTTACATACACCACATGTACCTCTAAGTTTATCATCCATCTCCGATAGGATTAGACATCCAATCTCACTTCCCTTGAAACCAATGGACGCTTGCAGCTTGAGGGACTCAAAACATCTACCGTTTCTAGCTTTCATTCATTTCTTAAGTAGCTAGTAGCTTATCTCTCAGCTATAGCAACCACCTTGCTGGATTTTTTATTCTTGACTTACTTAATTGTTTCTGATAGAAAATTCTAGTGACTATTCTTATGTCCTGAGGCATACAGAAGAAGATGGACCTGTATCACATTGGCTGTAGTGCAATGTGAAGCTTCTCAGCAGGCTCCCCGCAATGGGTATCACAGACCAGGCTGCTGTAACATATTCAGTTTCCAGGTCTCAGGAATGGAATTGAGGCTGGGTCTTGGTTGGTATGTTCCACCTGACCCTGATATGAACAACTTTGCACCCTTCTATATTATTAACTGTGAGTCAAGATATGAGTGGTATCTGGATAGGACTGCAAACCCCAGCCAAGCACACCGTAAATGACAAATAGAGATGGGGCTAAAAACTTCACCATATTTAGTTTTTGGTTTAGTTTAGTCAAAGAATCATCATTGCACATGGTTTAACCCAGACATTGAGTTTTATCAATGAGTCTATTGGACATTGACATTATGTGTTTTATCATTGAGTCTATTGGACATTGACATTATGAGTCTGATCAATGACAGTCTATTGGGTGTTGACATTAATGAATCAGCAATCCACAGACTGCAGATCTTTTAAATCAAACATGGGTCCTGCTGATATGGATGCCCATGAGGATAGATCAGGAGTATGTACAACCAGCAGGCTACTGGAAATGCATTCCAAGCATTCACCACTCTCTGACTTAAAAAATATGTCCTAATATGTAATCAGTATCTATTTAAATTATTTGTTTCTGTGCCCTCTTGTTTTTGTAGGTAGTTGTATTTTGAAAAACTTGTTATAGTCTAATTTCCCCTATGGATTCCATGTCAAAGCCTGTCTGGCCATGTTTTATGGTGATTTCCATAGCCTGTGTCTTATCCAACACCATTTCCTACATTTGATCTTTTGCTCCACTGGTTGTTGTTTGCTCCTTTCTCAAAGTAGCCATGGCAATATGCTGAAAATTAATTCATAGCAAGTCAAGTAGCATATTCAATAGACATTGATTGATTGTGTTCAATATAATAAGATGCTGTGATATTTCAGATGTTAAACATCAGATCAGACTTCACTTGGCTAGTGGTCTGGCCACCCCGATTCTTGGTGACCACAAGTACTCCAGCTTTTCCAAGCTAACTCCACAGGTAAACAGATTGCTCTTGTCATCTACTGCGCTGTTCATATGTGTTATCTTTGTTGTTCTCTCCTTTGTTTTGGGTTCTGTGTGTGTGTACCATTGTGCCACATTTTAAAGTTGTTCTGTGACATCTGCACTTTTCTGTCCAGCAGATATTCATTTTTTGGGGGATGGTATTAACACTCCCAAGCTTATATTCAAGGCAGCTTGTTCTTCTGCTATCATTCTCAATCTCACGCTACCAAGCCCTGAACAGGGCTTTGCAAGTAGCAGGATGTAGTCTGGAGAGCGGATTTGCATTGTGTCACTTGTTTACAGTTTGACTGCGATATTTGCACCTTTCGGTCCAACACATCCGACAGCTTGTGATTTGAAGTCAGAATTTGCATTCACCTGGACAAATAAGTCGTATCTATCCATATTGTCATCTGGTAACCTATGATATAACAGTATTTCGTATGTTGTTTAAAATCTGTTTTACTTCTCCTAGATGAGCTGCATTCCAAGATGATCACGTGTCTCCTCTTCTAGAATCATCTGGTTGAAGGGTACATTTGTCCCTCTACCTGTTAGTTTAGTTAGAATGGTCTGCAGTTAGAAAGCCCGGATTTTGCTTAATGAGACTAATTCAGACACATGGACTTTGCCATCTGATGTTAATTCAGACACATGACGAGTGTTATTTGCTGCATGAGACTAATTCAGACTCCAGAATTTGCTGTCTGAGGCTAAATTAGACACAATGACTTTGCTTTCTGACACTTGACTTGAGTGTTATTTAATTGCAGTTGAGAATATATTAATTCCACTTTAGCAATGACAACATTCAAAATCATATTCATGTTTGAATCAGCAACACACATCATGCGGACAGAATAGCTGAATAATTAATCATTTGTAAATAAATGTACTGCAACGAATCAATATATTTATTACAGATTTAACCATCAGTGCACATGTTAAGTGACTTATGATCCAATGATACACACTTATTACTTTTGGCTGCAAAGATGTGAAGAAAACATGTTCATACAATGAAGTCCCCGGTAACCCTTGATGATAGTATATGCTGTGGGGAACCCACATCAAATGTTAATTGATAGACATAGGAATGCTTCTTCTTCTTCGTACGCTGTCAAACATCAACCTGTATTTTTTCGAAAAAAGCAGCGGTCATCCTGAGGCTGTCGACACTGCCATAGAGCTTGTCTAGTGTTGCCACTGGTGATGGCCACATGTGCTTCAGCGGTCATTTTCCCGTTACTGCACGAGCATTCGTCAGTGCCACCTATCTTCAATTTATTGAATAGGTGGTACATGTCTATTGTGGCCTGTGCGCAGTCTGAAGACCACGACCTGCTCTCTTCTGTTCAACTGGTAATAGGCATAATTTTTTTTGTAGCCAGTATGTTCTGTTTCCCATTTGGTCATGTATCTAGCTCTAATAAGCCTTTTTGACTCTTCGTAGGTCACACTAGTGCCTGGTTGTGGTAGTCTTGCACCTTCTTTTGCCAGTCTGTCTGCATCCTCGTTGCCTTGTATGTTACAGTGGGATGGAACCCACTGTACATCTGGGGTAGTTGTCTCGCCGCAGCGACTCAATTTCAACCAGTGTTCGTAAAGCGATCTCAGTCCCGCCAGGCGGAGCGATAGCGCGGGCTTGCGGAAAACGCTCGCCTGCCTTTCCCCGTAGAGCGAATTGGGTGCGGTTTGTTGCAGCGGCTCCTCCGCCGAGGTGCGCTGGTCTGGTCCGTATCAGGAAACGTGGTCCGTCCGTGGTGATTTATCTAAGGCTTATAGCAGAGCTCGACAGTACGTCTCACTGGTGGTCCGACTTTCGCAAAGAGCTTGTGACCGGCAAATGGAAAGCAGGAATCGTTGCCTCGAGGCCCTGCGTTCTCCAACGGAGAAGGGCAGGCCGGCAGGCCAAATTGTCTCTAGTCCCAGTGAAATTCATCGCCGAGGTCGTTGGGATCCGTTCTGCACAGAGCGCTGCCATCCCTCCTCGAGCGAGCCCGGTCTGTCGGTCGTCTGGTGCGTGTGGGAGGCCTCTGTCAGGCGGTCCTAGGTCGACGGAGTGAGGGACGGGTGGAACAAACCGTCCGTCCCGTCAGTCGGTCCCTGCGGCCGTCGTCCCAGCGAGGCTTTTTACACACCCTTCCTCCGCCGACCGGTGTGTGCTGTACGTACGTCTCCGACAGATATCTGGTTGATCCTGCCAGTAGTCATATGCTTGTCTCAAAGATTAAGCCATGCATGTCTAAGTTCACACTGTCTCACGGTGAAACCGCGAATGGCTCATTAAATCAGTCGAGGTTCCTTAGATGACACGATCCTACTTGGATAACTGTGGCAATTCTAGAGCTAATACATGCTTACCAAGCTCCGACCCTCGCGGAAAGAGCGCTTTTATTAGTTCAAAACCAATCGTCGTTTCCCCTCGCGGGGTTGCGGCGTCCCCACTGGTGACTCTGGATAACTTTGTGCTGATCGCATGGCCTCATGTGCCGGCGACTCATCTTTCAAATGTCTGCCCTATCAAATGTCGATGGTACGTGACATGCCTACCATGTTTGTAACGGGTAACGGGGAATCAGGGTTCGATTCCGGAGAGGGAGCATGAGAAACGGCTACCACATCCAAGGAAGGCAGCAGGCGCGCAACTTACCCACTCCCGGCACGGGGAGGTAGTGACGAAAAATAACAATACGGGACTCTTTCGAGGCCCCGTAATTGGAATGAGTACACTTTAAACCCTTTAACGAGGATCTATTGGAGGGCAAGTCTGGTGCCAGCAGCCGCGGTAATTCCAGCTCCAATAGCGTATATTAAAGTTGTTGCAGTTAAAAAGCTCGTAGTTGGATCTCAGGCGCAGGCGGGCGGTCCGGCTCGCGCCGGTTCACTGCCCGTTGTCTCCTGCCCTACCGTCTGCCGGCTCTCTCCCACGGGTGCTCTTCGCTGAGCGTCCTGGGTGGCCGGCGCGTTTACTTTGAAAAAATTACAGTGTTCAAAGCAGGCCTCGGCTGCCTGAATAATGGTGCATGGAATAATGGAATAGGACCTCGGTTCTATTTTGTTGGTTTTCGGAACTGGAGGTAATGATTAACAGGGACAAACGGGGGCATTCATATTGCGGCGTTAGAGGTGAAATTCTTGGATCGCCGCAAGACGAGCTACTGCGAAAGCATTTGTCAAGAATGTTTTCATTAATCAAGAACGAAAGTCAGAGGCGCGAAGACGATCAGATACCGTCGTAGTTCTGACCATAAACGATGCCGACTAGCGATCCGCAGGAGTTGCTTCGATGACTCTGCGGGCAGCTTCCGGGAAACCAAAGTGTTTGGGTTCCGGGGGAAGTATGGTTGCAAAGCTGAAACTTAAAGGAATTGACGGAAGGGCACCACCAGGAGTGGAGCCTGCGGCTTAATTTGACTCAACACGGCCAACACTGAAATGATTGACATGCCGAGACCACTCTTCTGGGGTCTAATATGGAACTGGTGCTGGATTTAGACCCTCAGAAATCTGGGGTTATGCCCCCTGTGGCCCGGTTTGGTCTGCATCCAGTGTTCTGAAAAAGGAATTGACGGAAGAGCACTATCAGGAGTGGAGCCTGAGGCTTAAATTAACTTAACACGCCAATACTGCAGAATGACTATCAAAAAGTACACCTTCATGGGGTCTAATAGAGAACATGTGCTGGAATTAGACCCTCGAAAATCTGGGGCTACCCCCTAAGAAACTTGATTGTCTCGCTAAGGGAATTGACGGAAGGGCACCACCAGGTGTGGAACCTGCGGCTTAATTTGACTGAACACACCAATACTGTAGAACAACGGACAAATCGAGAGCACTGCCGTATGAACGTACGCTGGTATTAGACTCACGGATGACAAGTCAGCTCTCAAACACTCAAATGAAAGAACGCTACGGAAATCGTGTTTAACTCCGCAGAAACCGCAGATTTCAAATACCTGGTCATTGACAAACAAAAGCCCTCAATAAATTCGTCTGACCAAATAGTGAACAGGTGCTGGAAATAGATCATCTGAAGACAGGTCAGTTTTACCCTACAAATTACAGGGCGTTGCTACGGAAAACCAGCTCAAATCGAGAGGAGCCGCAGACACTTTGGTTCACGTACCAGGCTGATAAGCCAAGGGCGCGAGGCTACCATGTGGGGGATTACGGCCGAACCCTTGTAAGCCGCAATCCCGCCCAAAATCTCAGCACCACTGCAATGGGAGGCTCCTACATGCTCGGGACCTGGGGCTTGCGCCCCAGCCCTATCAGGTAGAGCCACAGTAAGAGGTCCTTGCCGTCCGCCAATCAAAGCGGGCGGACAACTGCTTGATACTCACCTTATACGGCGATGGGGTGCGAAACCACCAACCAAAGACTTAGTACCTGGTCAGGGTGTCGAAAACAGTAGAGCAGCCACCTCACTGTGAACTGTCAAAACTCAACCACTGACCATGAGAGTTGTCCGCACACCAGGCGAACAACATCTCTGTGACATTACCAGGCTTGTCCTCTGGCTAAATGCACTCCGGCTACGATATCTACCTCTGTACGTTATCAGCCATATAACTATCATGCTGGACGCAGAAGAGATGCAGACCAGCGGACACTGCACACCTGCCCCACTGTGTCAACACCCCAGGTGGCGGGGAATGCTAGGCGTACCATCCCTGCATAGAAGCCAAGAAAATAAAAGGAAAAAGAGATACCCCACTCACATGCAAATGCTACGTTTCTGGCAGGACGTGACGATCCTGGGATACAGACACACTGGACTGCCTCTCTTCCGGGTAAACCAGTCCATCTCATATATCATCTCACATATCATCATTGCACCCTATAGACACGAGTAGTGAAGACTCGATAGTCTAGTAAGACAACTTCCATAAGAGAGACAACTCTGATCATAAACAACTGCTGCCTTGCAGATAGGCTGGGGACAGCCAAAAGCTAAGGAGGGCATCCCTACAGAAACGCCTGTTGAAATCGGATGCACGGGGCCGCAAGCCTAACAAAACAGTGCAACGTAAATCGCAGTATGATGGCAGTACAACCTATCAGAAAAACGCATGGCGTTCATCCTGCGGAGTCCCGCCAGGCAGCGATAGTGCCGGGCCTCACGCCTCGAAGGGGCCCACCCTTGACTACTGGTGGTCACCCACCCATGTGTCGTGGAGTCAAGCACATGGCTATGGGGCAACTTCTATTGGCCAAAACCTCAAGACCCTCAAAATACTACAGTGGAATGCGGAGGGAGTCATTAACAAAAAACTTTCCCTAACACACCACCTGCATGAAGGTAAGATTGACGTGGCATGTATCCAGGAAACGCACCTCAACAATAACCATAAATTCTCAATCAGAGGATACCAGACCTTCCGTCTAGATAGAGAAGGCCACAAAGGAGGGGTCCTGATACTGACCAGAAACTGCATACCGAGTAGCGCGGTATCTGTCAATCACACCGGACAAGCAGAAATTGTAGGAGTTGACATAATGGCTCAAGAGACGAAGCTCCGCATTTTCAATCTGTACGGACCACCAAATAGAGACCTATCGCTCTCGAGTATGGAGGTCAGAGACTCCAACTGCATAGTAGTTGGAGATTTCAACAGCCACTCGGAGAGATGGGGATACTCTGACACAGACAGCAGAGGTGACGAAGTGGAAGATTGGGAGATAGATGCAAATCTCTCCCTAATCAATAGGCCGGAGGATAGCCCTAGCTTCTATTCAAGTACATGGCATACCACCTCGACTCCAGATTTGGCCTTCTCCACACAGGACATACACCATAAAATAGACCGCCAGGTGCTAAACCAACTGGCAGGTAGCGACCACAGGCCGATCAGACTAACCATTGACATGGAAGTAGGCCCACAGGAAACAAAACCGCTCCCACGTTGGAATTACAAACGAGCCGACTGGGACAGATTTGCAATCCTGACAGATGGGCTGTGTGAAACCATCAACACACGAAACACAAAAATGAAGCCCATGGTAGAGAGCCTAAGCAAGCAATAATGCAAGCCGCCACTGAAACCATCCCAAGAGGAGCTAGGAAAAACTATAAGCCCTACTGGAATGATGAGTTGCAGAAAGTGGAAGATGCAGTAACAAATGCTAGGAACATGGCAGAGCGAGAAAAATCCATGGAGGCAAACATCGCCCTCAAAGCCGCCGCGGCGAAGTACAAACACACTCTCAGGCAAACAGCAAGAGAAAGCTGGAAAAATAAAACGGAAAGTCTAAACCTGGACAAAGACGGGAACAAGCTATGGAAGCTAGTCAGAGCCATGAACGACGAAACCCCGTCAAATAAACAAATTACTATCAAGCAGGGCGAGAACTTGATCACAGGTAAGAAAGCCGCAAACGCCTTTGTCGATCACTATGCCAGAGCAAACCACATCGAGGTCCCTGCAGATAAGCATACAGACATTAGCGAAGAGCTAAAGGGACACGAAAACATAAATACGGCTCCTGAAGAGCACATGATGGCCAAACTAACAATGCGCGAAATGGAAGAGGCTATGAGAACACTAAAGAAAAGGAAATCTCCCGGAAAAGACGGGATAACAAACGAAATGCTGACGGGGCTGGGCCAAACAGCGAAGAAGAAACTGCTATCGGTCCTAAACCAAAGCTGGAAAAGGGGAATTGTACCACAGGCATGGAAAGATGCAATACTGGTACCAGTACCAAAAACAGGAAAGGACAAAACAGATCCAAATGGATACAGGCCCATAAGCCTACTGAGCTGTGTCGGCAAGCTGATGGAACGGATGATAAACACCAGACTGATGTGGCATCTGGAAGAAAAACGAATACTAATTCCACAGCAAGCCGGCTTTAGACAGCACAGATCCACTGAGGACCAGGTCATCCTCATAGCCCAGGAGATAGAAGATGCCTACCAGGCACAGAAACACAGTAGCTGTTTGGGTGGATCTGGAAAAGGCATTTGACAAAGTCTGGAAGGATGGACTTAGAGTCAAGCTAAGAAGAAGTCAAGCTAAGAAGAAGTGATGTCTGTGGGAAGATGTACAAGTGGATCAACCACTACTTCAAACAAAGAACGGCCAGAGTCCAAGTACAAGGGCAGATGAGCAAAAAGGTGACACTCGAGCAGGGAGTACCCCAAGGGGGAGTATTGTCACCCACACTCTTCCTGGTATATATAAACGATATTACAGAGAATATACCAAGAAGAGTCCATAGCTCAATGTTTGCAGACGATCTGGCTATGTGAAAAGAATCTCACCATAGCAAGAAATCGGATGCAGACGGCCCTAACATCGCTGGAAGAGTGGGCGAACTCATGGCTGGTCAAAATAAACGAGGAGAAAACCACATGCACAATATTCTCGCTTTCATTAAAACCCCAAAGTACCAAATTAAGTCTAAATGGCAAAATCCTGCAGCCAAACGACAACCCAACCTATCTGGGAGTCACATTTGATCGGCGCATGACATGGAAAAGTCAGATTGAGAGAAACCGAATGAAAGCCAGAGAAAGAATGGCAATCATGAGGAAACTTGCTGACACAAGCTGGGGAGCAGACGAAGGCATACTAAAGAAACTGTATACTGGAAGAGTGAGACCAGTTCTCGAGTATGGCATTGCGGCATGGACAACAGCAGCGAAGGCGAACTTCGATAAAGTTAACAAACTTCAAAACCAAGCCATGAGAATTATAACAGGTGGCATGAAGTCAACGCCAATTGTAGAACTTGAAAAGATTACAAAACTGCAATCCATGACCGATAGAAGAGACTGCAGAGCCCAGCTGCAGTCAGAGAAACTCCGAAGACTGACTGACCATCCAATGCACCAGAGACTAAACAATTTGGGAAATGGGAAACTAAAGCGGAGAAACTTTGCAGAAATAGCCAAAGCAAAGATGCACGAAGATCCCATAAACGCACTAACAACACCAAAACCCATCACTACTGTACGAAAACCTACCTGGAGGTAGGATATATTTCCAGAGGTGGTAGAAAATATACCAGGTATTGCAAACAAAAACTGCCAGACTGAAAAAGAAAGGAGAGATACTACCCTAAGCTTCATAACGAAAAGCTACCCAAGCATGGACTGGACCCATGCATACACCGACGGTTCTGTAACAAACACTACACAGAACGGAGGGGCAGGAGCATTCCTGAACCTACCAAATGGCAGAAAAATAACACTGTCATTCGCTACTGGTAAGTACACAAGCAATTTCAGAGCGGAGGCAGAGGCACTGAGGGCGGCAGTGGAAGAAATGGTGACACACAGTGAAAATGAGAGCCATATAGTCCTGCTGACAGATGCTCTCACCGTAGTCACAGCGCTAAAAAGCCAGAAAAACACTGAGCTTAATGACTTAAGAGCAAACTCTGCAAACTGTGCCAGCAGTCCGCACCAAAAAGGGTAGTGGTACAGTGGGTTCCGTCACACTGCAACATCCAAGGCAACGAGGAGGCAGACAGACTGGCAAAAGAAGGTGCAAGACTACCACAAACAGATACCAGTATGACGTACGACGAGTCAAAACGGCTTATCAAAGCCAGATACATTACCAAATGGGAAACCGAACATACTGCTTACACCAAAAACGATGCCTATTACCAGTTGAACCGAAGAGAGCAGGTCGTTGTCTTCAGACTTCGCACTGGCCACAACAGACTGAGGTACCACCTATTCAACAAATTGAAGATAGGGTGTACCGACGAATGCCCGTGCGGTACTGGTAAAATGACCGCCGAACATCTGCTGCAGAACTGCCCGACATACGAGGATCAGAGAGAGCAGATGTGGCCATCACCAGTGGAACTGCAAGACAAGCTCTATGGCAGTGGCGAGAGCCTCAGGATGACCGCCGCTTTTTTCGAAAAAATAATGGTTACTGTCTGACTGCGTACGAAGAAGAACCCACTGTACCACTACTCTTTTTGGTGCGGACTGCTGGCATAGTTGACAGAGTACTGCTCTTAAATCATTAAGGAAATGCTTCTAACTTGTATATACTCCAATAAAAATGAAGGTCTGCACTGCAGTTGTTCTACCTACCCTCTTATATATGCATGTGAGACCTGGGCCGTCTATAGTCGCCATGTCAGGAAATTAAACCACTTCCACATGCACTGCCTGCCGAAACTACTGAGGATTAGATGGCAGGACATGGTGCCAAATACAGATGTGTTAGCACAGCTGAGATGGGCTAGTCATGTGGTATGCAAGTCGGATCAACGTCTACCAAAAGCTGCTCTATGGTGAACTCCAAAATGAACAAGCAGCGGGCAGTGTAAAAGGTACAAGGAAACACTTAAGAAATCACTGATTCAGTGCAGTATTAACCATGATGACTGGGAATGAATCGCCACCAATCGCACAGACTGGTGCAGCACTATTGCGGAAGATGTTCAGAGACATGAGGTAGCAAGGATAAATGAGGCTATCCAGAGATGATCACTCCGCAAGTCAGCTCACAGCAACCCTTCTTCAACCTCAGTGCAAGGGAGTGTCCTATTTACCTGTACCTAATGTAAGAGGCAATTCAGGACCCAGATTGGCTTATTTAGACATCTCCAAACTCATGTAAAGAACAAACTCATTGACAAAGTGGTTCTCATCGATTACGGATTAACAACACTCATATCATAGATGCATTATTTATACATTTAGGTAATAATACAAGGACTTCACCATCTGAGGCTAATTCAGACACATGACTTGAGTTGTTTGCTGCCAGTTATATTTAGGTAATAGTAGTTGCCAATCGCCAGTGAAGATGGCAACAGTGTCAGACATCTGTATTCAGATGTTAACATATGTGCTGTAGCCTGATATGAACGTTACAGACACTACCACATGTGGACAGCATCATGAATGGGGCCGTCCTGCATTTTGTCCTTTCGTGTAGACTTTTTCTGTGTCATTAATTGATATCATTAACCAATGAATTTTTAGATAGTGGAAAGTCCTCAATTAGACTCTTCTGTGCCTGTATGGATCTTAGGGAAAAAAGAACATACCCACTACCCTACTATCATCAAAGCTTGTCGCTACTCTCAGTGCATATGCCATCTCACCAGCATACAGTCCTGGGCTGCTCTTTCTGTTTCTCTTAAGGTGCAATCAAATCTTAGTTCATTCTCTTCTACATGTATTTTTGGGTCTAGCGCTCGAGAGAGCTTGAGAATCCATTAAGAGCCTCTCTGGCTATGTTGGATGGTGCCTTCCATAATGTACATCCTATCCAGCCACATTTTCTTTGCTTAATTTGTTGTTCCAGGGGCTGCTGTTGGCTCCTTTCCCATAGGTATTCGTCCCTCACTATATCTTGCCACTTTATGCTTGTGTTTTGTATGCATCTGTTAACTGTAGTCTTTGTTATATAGACTTCATCGTTTATGTCATATAGCAGCACCAACTTGGCACTGAATATTCTAACTTTGGTGTGAATCTTGCATGCAAGAAAAGGCAACTAAGGTATGTTATGCAAGGGACAACTTCATTATGCAAAACATTCAACAGACCTTTATAAGAGCACATAGATGATTTGATACAGGTTTCCTGTAGTGGTGACCTTATGTTCCACTGGTGTGAAAAAGGATATGACAATACTTCTTTGTCTTCAAGAACAATATCTTTTGGGGTATGTGATCGTGGCTCTTCAGAACTTCCCGTCTTAAGTGCTTTTTTTTTTTTAAATGTTGCATACTTTAAAAAAAATATGATTTACACATTCTTTTTTTCAATCAATTTTGCCTGCCACCTCGACTTTTATAATTTCAAAACATAGATACATATAATACTCTAATAGTGCATGATCTCTCTTCTAAGAGCAATATCTATATTTATATGTCATTGTTTGTCTTCCAGAAACTGCATCCAGAAATGCTGAAACTGTTAAAAATCAGACAGGCATCAGTGCGTAATCTTGCTCTACATCTCCACTGCCGCAGCATCATCTTGAAGGATTACAAAGGACGAATGATCTTCCTCACAACATACCCCCCTTCCCACTTCAGGGACAACATGCGCAACTTACGAATTCCGAAAAGTAACTTATGATTTAGTCACAATAGCAAACTCAACAATAGGTGCACAACATCTGATTGCAACGGCAGTCTGACATGCTTTTGATTTCTCAATGACTTTACTTTTCTGATTCCCTGGATATGAGTAACTCTGTTATTCCTGTGTAATAAATTGGTGAGGGCTGAATGGTTTGAATGTCAGCTTTAAAGATCACAGGGACGTGCGTTCAAATCCTTGGTCAGATGTAGGTTGTGTTTATTATATCGGAGGTAAAATAAAAACCTAGTCAGTATAGTGCAGGGGGAAGCAGCCTTTATTCCTCAGCCCTATACATTCAAAGAAATTAGAATGAATATCATAGTGGCAGTTTTTTGATTTTATAAATTGTTTGTGTTTCAAGAGCTTGCAGATTCAAAAACCACTATACGCACATTGGGCTTTTGGCTAGTGTGTGGGTGTACAAACCCATTCTTTGGAGTCTTCTACGCTAAAGTATAGTTAGCTGTTTCTTCCAGCATTCTCTGTATGGCAGTGGTTCTATTCTTATGTCACAGACAGAGCTATTATTTGAAACCCTCTGGTTTCCCCTGGAACATATGGATGCTATTCCATTCTTGGATATCCTCATGAGACCCCATTCTGGACTGTCCTCTTGAGTTCTGCCAGAAGACTACTCCATCTGCCCCCATTCTGGGCCGTCCACATGAGTCTCCCCATCCTCTTGAGTTTCCCCCCATCTGCTCCCATTCTGAGTTCCCCTATCAGTTCCATTCTGGTCTGTCCTCTTGAGACTCCTCCATCTGCTTCCATCCTCTTGAGACTCCTCCATCTGCTTCCATTCTGGGCCATCCTCTTTGAGTTTCCCCATCTGCTTCCATCCTCTTTAGTTCCCTCATGAGACTCCTCCATCTGTTTCCATCCTCTTGAGTTCCCTCATGAGACTCCTCCATCTGCTTCCATCCTCTTTAGTTCCCTCATGAGACTCCTCCATCTGCTTCCATCCTTTTTAGTTCCCTCATGAGACTCCTCCATCTGCTTCCATCCTCTTTAGTTCCCTCATGAGACTCCTCCATCTGCTTCCATCCTCTTTAGTTCCCTCATGAGACTCCTCCATCCTCTTGAGTTCCCTCTTGAGACTCCTCCATCTGCTTCCATCCTCTTTAGTCCCCCCAGGAGACTCCAATCTGTGCTGATATCCTCCTCTACTTTTCCTTGCCATTTGTTCGTTAGGGGCCACACTTGTATGTCTTGGGAGTATTTTATTAGAATGGAGAGCTCAATTCCACTCCCAGCTATGACAGCATTCAAAACTTAGTAGTGTGTGCCATTAGTTATCTTCTATCAAACAGTAGTCCTCAGCTTGTGTTACATAATATGTACGATGATTCGTCAATGCAACAGCTGGCCCCTTGACAAGAAGAGTATGAAGTGGTGGTTTCAATAGCATGTTTTACATAAGGTTGCTAGTCACCTTTTTAACATTCTAGGAACATTACAATGACCATATTCTTGTCAATCCAACCACCACTAGGATGGACTTATGTTTTTGTAATAAAAATGTAAAATCCTGAAAAAAGTTTCATTTTCATAAGAACCAATTTAGCTTTAGTCCGTTCTACACTAAACCTTGAAACAGGAAAAATATATTTATTAGAACAAGAAGATACCTCATACCTAAACCATTTGTTTACAAAAGAATTTAGATGAAAGATTTCATTAGACACATTTGGTTACAATTTCCCCCAAAAATATATTGGAGTTGTTAATGGCGCAATGGGTTAATTCTCCTTCAACTCGGCTTTTAAACTTGGACGGACAAGCATTTTTGGAACAATTTGTTTTTTTTTTGCGTTATTTCTCTTATCCCTAAGGCAATGTGCGTTGCACTGTGGTTTTTATTTTGTGCCTGTCGGCCCAGTGCATCCGACCTCAGCATGCATTTTATGTAAGGGGCTGCTTCCTCCTGCATTTTCTAAGGGTTTGCTTCCCCGGGGTAACGGCTGGTGTTGTGATGGGGATCGAACCCAGCACCTTCCGGTTGTGAGCCGTGCCACTTAACCATGCCGTCCCCTTGGAACAAATTAACTTTGTGAATAAAGCACCTCGACCATGCTACAAAGAATTTTAACATAAGTTGCATGCAACTAAGGAGGGTTGAGCGTGGGGCTGGCTACCCCATCATGTAGAAGCTAAAAGAACAGATATCTAGATCTGTGGTAGAAGAGGAGTTGCCAAGTGAAACAAGTTGCGGACTTGCTGTAAATTATCCAGTACTCATGCACTCATTCATTGTCTATAAAACTTCAGAAAAAAAAATATATACTTTACTTAGTTTTCTGCCCACTTGTGCTGTTGAGCATCGTGGGGAGCTTCGGCCGTCATAATGCAGGATTGCTCTTATGTCATCTATCATGAGTTCTCACTCATGCCATGAAACCAGATCTTTCTGAGTTCGTTGGAAGTTAATCAGGGTGCATTCATCATATAATAGGTTCGATCACATTTTGGATGTCATTATTTCACGCTCCTGGTAAAGCACTCGCTTTTCAAGGCAAAAATTTTTTTTTTTTTTTTTTTAAATTTGTTTCGCATATGTAGAATGTACCAAATCACTTGACCAAACATACTGCAAATTTAGAAATTGGATGTTAACACCACAATGTATGGGAGAAAAGTTGTATTTATATCACAAGAATAAAACAGCCAAAATATTAATCAAAATGAACACACACAAAAATCTTTTCCTGCATCAGAACATATTTCTGGAAATTGTTTTTGATCTCTACACTAGTATAGGCAGAAAACAGCAATGACAAAGTTCTAGACAGAAAAGATTTGTATGCTATATTTTCTCAAGTCATTTCTGTTACTTTGCCCCACCTCCCAAAATAAATTATTGACATTAGCTTCACTCTAAAGCTAGATAGTCAACCAGTTGTGTGTACACTTGTATATAGATTTTGTATGTGACAGAGTTCGAAGAAAATTTAATTTGTGATACTGTTAGTCATTTGATGATATTGAGAATACAGGTCTTTTGTGTCATTAAATATCTATGTCTACAATGTTTAACTTGGGATTAAACAGTTATTTGTTTTAGAACATAATGTCATTGTTCGGATGTAGAATTTTACCAATATTAAAGCAAGTAAACTATTTCTCTATCTGATGTGTTTTTAATTGTCCTGTGATGTATGTCCACATTTTGTGTTTGCATATACACTTTTGAGTTTGGAATGATCTTTTGTCCTACTGCCCTTGCCATACGGCGTCGCAGAGAGGTGAGATTTCTTGTTTTTGTGGAAGGCTTGTGCTGTCGTTAGGTGTAACTTCCTGAGAGTGTCAGAGACACTCTCAATACATCGACTCTTGCTCTGAGACTTACATATGATATGCTCTTCATGCAGGCTGGTCATAATGCTAAGACTAAACCACTGGACTTGTTAATATAGGCACTGCATGAGGTCATTTCGGGGATGGCGTGGCCTAGTGGTACGGCTCACAATCAGAAGGTGCTGGGTTCGTTTCCCATCACAGCACCGGCCGTTACCCCGGGGAAGTAAACCCTTAGAAAATGCAGGAGGAAGCAGACCCTTACATAAAATGCATGCTGATGTCGGATGCACTGGGCCGATAGGCGCAAAATAAAAACCACAGTGTAACGCCACCCGCCTTGGGGAATAGAGAAATAAGGCGAACAAAAAAAACAAAATATAGGCACTAACTGGTTTTATTCCCACTGTCTGCCTCAGCATGGTGTCACGGATTGTCTTTCTGGCTGCACTTCTCCCACAGCTCGATCTTATGAGTTGCTAATAAAGACCAAAATTAACATTGGTAACGCAATGTAGGAATAAATAGTGTTTTTATCAGCCTCCTCTTAGATAAAAGCAGAACTCTAGGGTGCTTCAAAATCATTGCAATTTGATAGTGGACATTGTTCATCTTCTGAATCCTATGTGCAATCTGCCGCCCATCAGTGAACATACTACCTAGGTGTTTTGTTTTTTTTGCACTCGCCTTATTTCTCTTATCCCCAAATAAAATGAGAGAAAATATTGTCTATACTCTGCTGTCCATACTTATGTTTAAATGATCCTGTCATAAATCACTTCAGATATTTGATATCGATTCGGCTGTCTGCAATCACCTCACAGCTGGTCTTGATCACTTGATATAAAACCTCAGTTACTAATGCTGGATATCTAAAATATTCATTTGGTATCACTCTAATGCATGCAGAAGCTTTAATTTCCAAACAAAATACAAAAAGAAGCATTTACAGAGATTATTTCTTGTTTATCAAACTCAATGTGGTAATCTGTATTCTTTTCTTCTTTGGGCCTTCTTTGTTTACCTCTTCATTCTCTTTTATTTTTGATACTTGTGTTTCAACATTTTCACCTTCAGTAATCTCATTAGAACTGTCATTTTTGTGACCTTGCAGAGTAATTGAACTAACTTGATCAGACAGCTCTGGCTGTTGAGACATTATTATGGCATTATGTGCATGGCTTTGAGTGTCTGGGCTCTCCTGTAAAGTCCTTGTCATATCATCTCCAGCAATTCTGTTCTCATTTGATGGGGAGGAGGCTTGGCTGGAATGAGGTGTTTTAGGTTCATTGCTTTTTCGTCTTTTTGGTGTCTTCTGCTCAGAGTTCTGTAAAGCTGGCACTGAATTATTATTGCTTGCTGCTTCTGGTGACTTCCCAACTGCTTCAATATTTGCTGCCGGAACCTAAGATGAAAATATATGCTTATTTAAGATATGTTTCTCAATTACTCAGCATGAAGATAAATAAATTCAAATGTTTAAATATATTATTCCACTTGAGTGGTACCCAGAGTGGAAAGATTAGGACCACTGTCACCTTCAGAGCCAAGGATGTTGTAAGAGACAACTAAAGAAGGCTGTGCATGGGAGTATCAACTTTATGTCTAACCATTATTGCTTAAACAATCACTACAAGTTCTCAGATGCATGGTTTCTGTAAAGGGAGCCAATTGTAATGGTGACTCTTTGCTTAAAATGGAAAATGATGATGAAATATTTGATGCAAAACTATAAAAGGGTGGTAAAAATTGTGAGGTGTAGAAAGGAAAGACAAAGCAATAAAGACTCTCAAGACATTTCTTCTTTTTCTGAGTTAATCCTGAAGTGTCGCAATTTATAGCAAGACTGTGCCTTTCAGCCCGACATCGGTTTTCGGCTAGCTTTTTTTTAGTACAGGGTTTACCTTCTCACTGGGATCCCTACTCCTTGGTCAGATCACACTAGTGCAGCTTGTTTCCAGAGCCGCCACGTGGAGACGGAATACGGTTTTGGTCAGCTATGGATTGCTGACCCTGATACAAACAGCCTTGATCCCCTCTCAATTCATATAAGTATGAAGTAGAAAATTGGGCAGATGTAGCAGGGAATGAGCTGAGAGCAGATAGTGACATATAGCTGACTGCTTGCATCAGGGTCAGTGAATCATAACTAAACAAGACCCTATTCTGTCTCCAAGTGGCAGCCCTGGAGACAGGCTGCATCCATGCAGTCTTGCTAATTGATTAAGGATCAAAGAGGGAAGGCTAACTAGGTCTCCAAAATGTGCTGCAATTGGACAAGTCTGGCCGAAAGGTGCAAATATCGCAAGTCTCTGTAAGCCATGATACAATGTAACAAAACATACTTTTCTAAATGAACATCAAAGGAGAAGTAGAATATAATAATCTAGAGACACAAAAAACCTAAAATTACAGCAATTATATAATAAACTACATATTATAGATAATATAATTATGTGTCTGATGTTTTGATCATAATTTTAACTCAATTTATTCAATATTAACATATTTTGAATACAATTTAGACGAATGAAATTTCAACATATGGTCTGGCTGGAAAGACAGAAATCTGCCCAAACTGAAAAAGGTTAAGGAGAGTTGCATATGGAAGTAGCAACACCTACATGTAGAACAAATTATAGCAGAAACTTATCTCAACATCAGCACATAAATGCTTTGGCACACACTTCTGGAAAGTATTTCTCCTTTAGTGGTGATCTCATTCCTCAACTGGGGTGAAAAGGGATGAACGACGATAAGTTATATATATATATATATATATATATATATATATATATATATATATATATATATATATATATATATATATATATATATAATATATATATATATAATATATATATATATATATATAATATATATATATATATATATATATATATAATATATATATATATATTTATTTATATATTTTTTTTTTTTGCGTTTGCCTCATTTCTCTAATTTTCAAGGCAGGTTGCACTGTAGTTTTTATTTTGCGCCTGTCAGCCCAGTGCATCCAACTTCAGCCTGCATTTTATTTAAGGGTCTGCTTCCTCCTGCATTTTCTAAGGGTTTACTTCTCTGGGGTAACGGCCGGTGCTATGATGGGGATCGATCCCAGCACCTTCGGATTATGAGCCGTGTCACTTAACCACTAGCCCACGCCATTCCCGAAATGACCTCATGCATGCTTTAATTCTGGCTTCCTATAAGGAGACCAACTGCGGTTGTGTTCATTCTTCTATTAGAAGCAAAAAACAGAGGGCACCTTTTAACTATGCTATATAATAACCAGTACTTCTCACCTTGACCAACTTTGAAGGTGTCTTGTTCTCCTCTGTGCAAGGCTCCTTATATGGCACACCCAATTCATTGTCTTCAAATGTTGCAACAGTGCAGAAACCATCCGTTGATGATATTATCAAGGCTTTGCCGTTGCTAGTCCTGAATAATAATATAGATAAAAACTATACATCCATAACAATAATTTTTAAACTGTTGTTGTTCGTCCATCATGAGGACCTTTTCTTTTTTCTTATAACCAGTCCCCCCAGCCGAGTATTCTGTCAGTCAGGGTTATGGATGGGCGTGGAGATGCTTCTTCGCATGACGCCTGTATACAGCCCATGTTTCACTTGCATTGAAGTGAAATAATTTGAAACTACGCAGCATAAGAATACACAAGACACATACAGATTTCTTAAAATTAAACACTGTAAGAATTAAAAAATGAAATGCCATAAAAATAATAAAATCATACGCCTACACCAAGACATGACAAATCCCATTCACCATCGCACCTAGAAATGTTGCTGTGGCACTATCATTTCAGGACCTGGGCCATATTTACTCACATAATTTCCTTCATCGTGTACATTCTTTCTGTGAAAACTTGTGTAAATGTCCCTATATAAACACTAGTGGCTTCATACTGTACATTCTTTCTGTGAAAACTTGTGTAAATGTCCCTATATAAACACTAGTGGCTTCATACTGTACATTCTTTCTGTGAAAACTTGTGTAAATGTCCCTATATAAACACTAGTGGCTTCATACTGTACATTCTTTCTGTGAAAACTTGTGTAAATGTCCCTATATAAACACTAGTGGCTTCATACTGTACATTCTTTCTGTGACAACTTGTGTAAATGTCCCTATATAAACACTAGTGGCTTCATACTGTACATTCTTTCTGTGACAACTTGTGTAAATGTCCCTATATAAACACTAGTGGCTTCATACTGTACATTCTTTCTGTGAAAACTTGTGTAAATGTCCCTATATAAACACTAGTGGCTTCATACTGAGCCCAGACACTCAAAGCCCACTGACGTTGGACTCTGACGCAGTAAATTAAGTTCCACTTTCCCATTGCACCAATCTCTGCATTCCTTTCCAAGGGTAGTGATTTTCATCATAAAATCATGGTTATCTAGGCTAATCAACAAACACTTTAAGAGAGCACTACTCAACTCACCAAGACAAGTCACTGATCTGATGATAGTGTACATTTTTTAATAGGCCTATAGGCATTGTCTGTTGTGTATCATAAATCAACACAGAGTCCTCGGTAGCAACTGCAAATACGATGCGATATGGCAAACTGGAAGAAATAAGTTTTCACAGTTAGCCAAGTCATACAGCAAGGCATACACAAATTTAAGGAAATCACACACTGATGTAAAATGGAGTATATGTAGTGGGAAAACAAAAAAATAAAACATTGAAATAAAACAATGTGGCTAACATTCTGGGGGAAAGGATAACTTATAACAGGAATATGGAAACCATTATTTGGGGTTATATGCTGATTGTGAGATGATCTTCTGTGGTCCACTAGCATGTAATGAATGTCATATCCCATAATCCAATACAGGGGTCGGCAACCCTCTTCCGGACAGGGATCAGATGTTACATCAATGAATAGATGATTGACCACATTTATCTATAGCTAATAAACTAAGGTAGTAATAATAAAAACATAATTTTAATACATATAGTGTATATATATATATATATATATATTTATATACAGACAAATCTAGTTATGAGGCGTGTTCAAATGAAACCGGACCTAACTGCACCAAGTGAACATACGTATGATACATATGATGATGTCACTTCTGATGTAAACGGCACATACCAACCGTCAAGTTTGTAAATTTCATTATCTTCCGACTCATAGTTTCTTCAGCAGACCATTGAAAACATGGCGGGTGTGATACGGAATCTGTCCAGAGTTGATTGGCGAGCAGTGATTCGGTTTCTAACAGCTGAAGGATGTCAAGCAGTTGACATTCATCGCAGAATGCAGGCAGTGAATAGAGACAAAAGTGTGTAGAAGATAACAGTGAAGAGCTGGACAACAATGTTTAACCCTACAACTGTCAAGTGCATTTGTTCTGTGGTGCCAAGGCATTTATGAGGATATTGACATGTTCATATAAAATACCAGAATCACATAGAAAATGAAATCAGAGGTCTATATAAGTATACATTTTCTGAAAGCATATTGGACAAGAAATATTATGGTATGAATTTAGTATGTTTGTGCATTAAGTACGTTGACTTTGACCTAGTTCTGTAAGCACTGAGTACAATTTTGCAACTCATCTTCTGCTTTCAACCTGCCCTCACACTTACTGATTGGTTCCAATTACCATTGTAATTTTTCAGATACTGCAAGCTCTTTTAATTTCAGAAAACGTATATTTATGTGAATTTTTTTTTTAAATGTAATTTATGTGAATTTTTGTAATTCATACTTAAAAAATATTTTCAACCATACCCAGAAAGAAAAACTATAAAAACAATTAAAATGACCTCTGTGTTTTTATTGATTTTCTGAACATGTTGACACAGAAGAATAACATTTTAATATTAATCTCTCTTTTCTGACGGAGTCCTTTGCCAGTCTTGTGAATGAGACTATGATCGTGGTACCCAACCTTGCATGTTGGACACCTGTGCCATGTTCATCTTCTGTCTTTGCGTTTGCTGTCGTTACTTCTTTTGCTTCTGTCTGTGTCACTGCAAACAAAGCAGTCTTTCTCCTCTTGCCATACAACCATCAAAGACAATACACAACAGTATCAGCATCTGGCTTGAGGCTGAACTGTTGATGGCTGAAATTCTTGAACGTTGCAGCGTAGAGATTCCACAATAGAAAGAATATATTTTAAATTGTTCTCTCTAGTCTTTTGCTTGGTCCCACAGTGTAAATAATCTACCTTTCTAAGTCTATATTCTGAGAGCTGTTAGAATTTCTAACAATGAAATTAGGGTCTAAGCATGGCCTATTCCCTTCAGTATCCAACTTTTCCCAACCAAATGGGTCAGTGGCAACACTAGATCCAGAGCTGCTAAAGCATGATATCCTATTCTATCTGATTCGTCTTCACCACAAATCACTGTCATGTCCTCAAAATCAATCTTAATATTACTTTCGTCCATCGAAAGAACTTTAAATAATGAAGGTCTAGATTTATTATCTAGTCCTGATGGGCCCTTTCCAGTGCCAGACATGATGCAGACAGAAAATTTGAAAAAAAATCTTGCTCAGTTCAAATGCAAAAACAACCATGGAATATTATGATTAGACAACGCTGTAAGAAACAAACCAGAAGAAAAAAATGTATAGCAATCTTCCCTTTACTAACGGAAAAAATCAGATTCACAAATTTAATTACGATTTTTCTTTCGGCTGATTTTTATAGCCATAGCGCCACAGGAAGAGCCATGACAGCCGGCCATTATGACAGTTGGAGGGTTAAAGAAGGATGCGAATTAACGAAAGATCTTCTGAGACCAGGTCATGCGCATATTGTTGCGTTAGAAGATGCCATTGCCGAACTGATGCGGCAATTCTGATGGACCATCACCGAAGCTTAAGTTCACCACACTTTTGTCACCATACACTGCCTGTATTCTGCGATGAATGTCAACTGGTCAATATCCTTCAGATGTTAGAAACCGAATCATCGCTCGCTGATCAACTCTTGACGGATTCTGTATCACACTCACCATGTTTTCATGTATAATTGTAGGATAATGAAATTGTGCAAGCTTGATGCTTGGTATGTGCTGTTTACATCAAAAGTGACATCATGCGCATCGTCGTATGTTCACTTGGTGCAGTTAGATCCTGTTTCATTTTTAACATGTCTCGTATTAAAAATCTAGTCAATATACATCAGGTCCGGAAATACACACATTACTTATTTCTTAGGACCACCACGGGATGGGGTTTACATTTAGTGTTGATATTTCAGATCAGATATTTTTTACAAGCAAACCATAATATAATATATATTTTTACCCCACCACAAAGCTAAAAGTTTCAGGACATAGCCTTTTTACACTTTCAAATGCGTATACAAACCTAATAATATGTCTACACTACAATAAATTATGCGTACAATAGATCTAGGTCTAACAAACTATGCCAAAGTAAAACAAATATTACACATATTTCTTAAGCAGCGTTCTAGGAAACAAGCTGCAATAGTGTAGTCTGGCTGAGAGAATAGGGATCGCCATAAAAAAAAAAAAAAAAAAAAGCAAAGGCGGACGTCCATCGTAGACGATGATGGCATAATTCATTTTGCTAGCGCTATTTTTAGTAAGGATTAACACGCTACTTTTTATACTCACTCTCGTCTCCCCCCCCCCCAGTGGCACGTCAAGGACAAGACGACTAGGGGGTGACTACGAGATGCAGGGGACTCTGCATCAAGCACCAGTGAAAAAGAAGGCAGAGTCCAGAGTCGAACCCACACCCCCTGATCACGAGGCCGACGGCGTAACCACTTCGCCACGGAATCCCAGGGATCGCAGTGGGTAGGCAAACAAGTACCAAAAAAAAGCCAGCTAAAACTGGATGTGTAGAACTGAAGGCACAAATATCCTAGCCTCACTGTAAACTATGCCACAACAATCTTTTTGAGGCTAACGAAAACGATGAATTTCTTTCAAATCTTTCTACTTAGCATTCAATCCCAGAAGAAGTTGTACCAACTGTTGGTATATGAACCAGCAGGCATAAATACAAACTGACTCGCAAACATATCATTAAGTCAGCCTTAAACTAACAATCATCATATTCTTATAAATTTCATGAACATTAACTCTCTAATGATTGCCATTGTAGAACGTAATAAATACAAGATACTCACCAGAACAAAGACTTGTTCTTTTCCCAGACCTTTGTATTGTCTGTTGCAGGTTCTGGAAAACATAATTAGCGGATTAATAAATTGTGAGACAAACTCAGTGAATTGTAAACAAAATACAGCTGGCCTTCCATACTAAATCCTGAGATCCCACTCAGGGATCTAAAGAAAAATTATGTGAATTTGTTGCATTGTAATGGATAAAGCAAACAGAAAAATAATTATTAATACTAAATTTCTTGTTAATTTATGGATGAGAGAAAAAAGTTAGTCCTAGCAAACACTGCCTCCCTTGAACTATGCCTCAGCTTTGTTTTTACGAGGTTGGATGCCAGTTGACTTTTTCCCTAACACAGGTACCCATTTAATCTTTAGCGCGCCCTTGTCCGATCCTATCTAACCAGCTCTGCCTACAAAAACGGTATGCAGAAAAAAAAAATATTTTTTTTTAACGCTGAATACGTTACCCATATACACACGATATTTTGCCAGTTAAAGTATCGTATGTTCGATTACAAATGGCTTTTGAACAGTTAAAATTTTGTATACGCCGTTTGGAGCAAGCCGACTTTTTGCGAAAGGTGAAGTAGGTTGTTGGGAAAGATCTTTATCGAGTAGATCTGTTTATTTTGTTTGTTTAGATGAAAGAACTACGTTTGAATTGGAAACTAACAGTTGTGTCGACAGTGTAAACACAGTATCAATACATTGTTGTGGTTTCCATGGTTTTCTATCGGAGAGACTAGGTCTAGCGGTCGAGTCAAAATTATTTTCAGAGATTTTCAACTTCATCTTTTGTAGCTCAGAAGCCAACAAACACACAACAAAAACAAGAACACCCACAAGTTCTTTATTCAATTGTGTCTCTACACACAAGAAAATCATATTTATTGAAAAACAAACAGTAAAGTTATAAATTTTGAAAGTCAACTACCATAGAGAGATGCAAATTTTTCATTAAAAAATGTGGCGTGCTAAAGGTTAAAGCTACAGCTGTCCTGTTCTACATTTTAGTTTTCTATTGCCAAATCCATTCATCCAAAACTAATACAAATATTGATAACTACCTGCTTGGTAGTTATCTGCAGGTCTCAGTTCAAATAACTGAGGGTTTGCTTTCACAACAGTTGTGGTCTTTTCAGGACTTGGTAAGTACACTGCAGGCCTTTGCAGACAAAACAAATTAAAATATATATTAACACTATTGGAATAATAAATTGTAATAGAATTATTTTCCAGTTACTAAAACTATCTGTATTGGTGAAACCAACACCATGACTAGCATATTAGAAAGATAATAGAATGTAGTGATCCAAAACAAAAACAAAAAATTATGCTACATTCTTTTTCTTCTTGTGACCACATATTTGATGTTGACACCACCAGATAAAGTTCCTGTGATGACCTTGACTATTGTTTGGAGCTCGAGCTCCTCTTTACCTCCATACTATATGCTGAATCATTGAGTCAGTGTATCTTCCTTCTCTGGTCTTACAGCAAAACTTCTGTAATACATGTTCAGCAGTTTGTTCGTTTAGTCCACATGTGCGCAGTGGTGACTGTTGTGCTCTCGAAGAATGGTGATCTGTCTCTACCAGCCAAGGGTTTGATAGTCATTGTTTTGTTGGTTGTTCTCTCCTGACAGCCTGGATTGATCTCTTTTTCTTAAAGTATGTGATTTCAATGTCTTCTTGTTCACAATCTCCACCCCTCTTTACAACCCATCTGCCATCTCATTTACCAGTAAGCTTTCTTTCTTAGTTCAGTCCTCAGGTGCAGAGTTTCCCACTCGTGAGAGCTTGCGGTATAGATAATGCATCTGTGAAGATTACTATCTCACGGTAGTCAGAATTGTTGTTAAAAATCTTATGTGCAGCTTATTCAAGTTCTTAGAGCTGAATTTACAAGTGGGAATACTTCTTGCCTCACAATGGTTTTTTGGAATATGAGACACTGATGCCAGCTCCTCCATTCTTGACAGCATTTGTTGCTGATTGATCTGTATTAGTATGCATCCACAATTATGCCACATAAAAGTTTTATTTATATCACATGTCCAACTCTGAAATAATCAGTTTTATCGCTTCAGCATAAATGCCACCAACATATTTCTTAATAAGAATGAAACAACTAAACATACTGAATTTGCAAAATATCCTCATTATATTCCCCGTGGTCAAAAATATATTTTTTTTGTTTCTTGTTTGTAAAAATTATGATTTTAAAAAATCAAAAACAATCTTACTTGGAGAAAGCCCCTCTTGCAAAAACAAATGAAGCATTGATAACCTTGTTATCTCCTAGTTCCATGCAGCCTGCAGGAGCTATTAACAGCTGACCATCAGGGGAGAATTCCAAACGTCGGAAAAATGAGCGGAGACTGTCATCATGAAAAATCCTGAACTGCTTTGGCTTTGTTTCCGGCGGATTTTGTGCATTCGGTGAGGTAGTAGTTGATGAAACTATGGGAGGAAGTGTCATCTTGCTAATGTTGTGCACACAGTTCTTGGAGTTCAAATTGTACAACCGAAGAGACCTAAACATCACAAAAAATCATATCTAATTAGAAAATTTCAATGAAATTAAACAATTTAGCTCAGAACACACTGCTTTCTATGTAGATGTTTAGAAAAATGGAGAAATGTAGTTATGAGCTAGGTTAGAGTTTATGGCATGCAAGGGATGAAACAGTTTATCCATATCCAGCAAACCACTCACGTAAGTGTGAGGATACCTAATCCATAAATGACTGCTATAGTTAACATATAAAAAGCACCAGGTGGATACTGAATCCCTTACTAAGGAGGAAAGAATAGGCTTAACCCTACCAGACCTGAGGCCCTGAACCTAACTGTCCCCTATACCTGGGCTCCTGAGCATTAAAGAGAAAAAAACCAACATGATATAGAAAAATGTTAATTACATGCAAACAAGTGGTTAGAATATTGTGAATTTTCCTAATTTTCTCTCGTTAAACCACACAAAGTCAATTCAAACATGGGGGCAGACATTTGCAATGGCTAACCATGAGGTTTGACCACGATTGATTGGTTATTTTTAGATTCTGACGCAATTTTTCACGTACTACCCACAGTTCTGCAAATTAGGTCCAGCGGTATAGCGGCAGATATGTAAATTACCGGAAAAATGGTACAGCGGTCTGGTAGGGTTAATGCACCACCGTATATGCAGTAAAACATAACTAAAAAAAGTTCATGTGATAGGAATCTAATCATGCAAAACAAATTCTTACATAAACCAGCACCATAAGAGTACAAGTACTTTGGTGCAGGCTTCCTGTAAACAGCCTTCTACAGTGGTGACTCTCTGCTTCATACTAAGCGCAATGCAGATGAATGAATGTGATTCAATGAAGCCACATCTATAAAAATGTGTTTCTGTGAGACAGTAAAGACAATGTGATTCCATGAAAATGTGTTTGTAAGTGAGGCAATGAAAGCCATATACTAAGTATACTAAGTCTCAGACAAATGTGAGCCTGCTCATCTCTTTACATTCCATTTCAATCGCAATTGATGGCACGCAAAACATCAGTTGGAGTCTGTTGGGACCTAAATCAACAACAACACATCATCTTCTTCGGCTGGAAAGACATTTGTGACATGTAGTAGTTTCCATTTCGGCTCGACACATTCAATTTCAGCACACCATTTTTGGCACTGGGTTTGCCTTCCCTCTTCGATCCATAATCTGTTGGCTAGCACCATTGCTGTCTGTTTCCAGGACCTCCACTTGGAGATGGGAAAGGGTTTTGGTCAGCTATGGGTTACTGACCTTGATGGAAGTATTCAGTTATGAGTCGTCAGTTGCTATCAGCTTATTCACCACAACAACTCTGGCCTCATAATCAACATCTAGTATCTGTGTTCCATTCTGTTGCTTAGCGATGTTTAGGTTTTTTGAATACCCTATTTAATAATGTTTTTTTTCCTTTCTGTTGGTATTAATATTTCTGATAAATTTGTTTAACTTGTGGTATTCTGCATGATGGAATTAGGACTTCAAGAGCAGAGAAATTACTTATTTAATCAGGTTAATCATAATTTTAGTTCAATTTGTTTAATATTAATTAATGTAAATTTTTATAAAAAGTATTTGACGTGCGGAATTGCGCCACTTGCCTCGGGCTTTATCACATATCTGGTAAATTAGGCTGGACTGTAAAGGGTTAATTGCAACTAGAACAAATTCTGTATAATTCATTACCTGTCAGCACTTAAGGTAGCTACATAGGTGCCAAGAGGATCAAATGCAACACCTTGCACATAGCTCTTATGTTCTTTGAATAATGCAACTTTCATAGCTGCGAACATAAGAAAATTAGTTAATGGCATGGGTAACTAAACAAATATTTGTTATTAAATGTGATGGAAAGGAGTATAGGCTTGATATAGCAATTGTAGAAAAATTAGAACCTTCAATAAAATACTCAAAGGTGTCCATCTCTTAACGTACCTTTTGGGGTAGAGGATCCACATGGGTGACCACATGCTGCTCTAGTTTATGCTTAGGAAAGCACCTACACGTTGGTGGGTTCTGTAATACCCAGTAATCTTGCCAAAGGTTGGTGTTTTACTACAGCAGGAAGTAAGATGGGATAGCAAACGAAGTTAAGATGAAGTCAAAGCCCCCAGCCAGAGGTATGGCACACTCTGCCATAGAACAGGTGCTGAAGACAGAGGTTGTAAGCCAAGAGGTGTGAGAGAAACCTGTCCAATGTTTTTTAAATATGTAGCAAGCAAGAAGAGGAAAATACCAAAATGACAATTTGTGTCTATTTGTCCAGATTGGTATCTAAATTAAACATGGCAGCTGGCTAACGAGGTGAGGGATCGATGTGATGCCCGTAGTAGCGAGTGACATGCAGATGAAGCCAAGCATAGCACAACCGCCTGGAGGACCCCAGCCCACATTCATCAGCACGTTCGGGATGTGAGGAAAGCTACTGCAAACCCGCCACTAACGTCCTTTTCTGGGTGCATAAAAGAGTAACATACTCATTGGGGTCATTCGCAAACAACAACAACAACTGTTTTTGAATATATTTAGACCTCACAAAGCAAACTTTTCTTCTTCTTCTTCGTACGCAGTCAGACAGTAACCATTATTTTTTCGAAAAAAGCGGCGGTCATCCTGAGGCTGTCGCCACTGCCATAGAGCTTGTCTTGCAGTTCCACTGGTGATGGCCACATCTGCTCTCTCTGATCCTCGTATGTCGGGCAGTTCTGCAGCAGATGTTCAGCGGTCATTTTACCAGTACCGCACGGGCATTCGTCGGTACACCCTATCTTCAATTTGTTGAATAGGTGGTACCTCAGTCTATTGTGGCCAGTGCGAAGTCTGAAGACAACGACCTGCTCTCTTCGGTTCAACTGGTAATAGGCATCGTTTTTGGTGTAACCAGTATGTTCGGTTTCCCATTTGGTCATGTATCTGGCTTAAGCAAACTTTTAAACTAGGTGAAAATGTTGATGAAAATCATAACATTTTACAATTGTCTTTTTTTGTCAATCTAAAATTATCAGTAAGAACCAACACAATTATATAACTCACCTTTGGTCACATCCCAAAGAATTGCACAGTTATCGACTGATCCAGATACTAAAAAATTATTGTCTTTTGACCAGGACAAATCTACAACATCACCCAAATGTCCCCTAGAGGAATAAACAAGAATTAGAGTTTAGAAAGTCCACACTCAATCATCAAAACTCTTCAACTCCCAATGGAGCATAGGTCGTTAACAAATACTCCCCAAGTCTTTCTATCGGGCCTTTCCTTCCAATTTTAAGTTTGTCTCGACTTGACTTTTCTCCACGAGTGTTTACGTCTTCTTGCCTTGAAATGTTATCAGTTTTCCATAATGTGTGTCTTACTCATCGCCAGTGTTGCTTCTTTACATCTAATCCTACTTGCATTGGTCCGGTTTTTTCCAACAGTTCTAAATTAGTCACTTTATCATACCATTTTATTTCATCAATTCGGCACAAGTATCCATTGATGAAAGCTTGGACGTGTTTTATTTGTTCACCATTCACGAAACCATACAATAGGACAGACTTTACATTAGAATTGAAGATCTGTATTTTTGTATTGGACTTAATTTATTATGATTTCCACAAATTTCCTATATCAACAAAAGCTCCTCTCATCTTTTGTATTTTTAATTGGATATCTCTGTCAATACCTCAAACTATGTGAGGTGGGGTGGCCAGTTCCCTGCCTTGATGTTTTTACCTTCCCCAACTCATAGAAGATGCTGCTGTTGGATAGGACATACCCATTAAGGAAATCAACTGATATCATTACAAGAGTCTCTGTTCTGGACACCCCAGGACAAAGAGACAGACCAAAATACACACGGAAATGAAAGGTAAAACCAAACAAAAGAAACATGATGTGTATAGAGCTGGAACATATGATTCAGGATTGGAGGACTTGGCATGTATTTTTTCAAGACCTGAGCTCCACATAAAGCTCAACAGTTTCTGTTTGATTTTCTAATAAATGTATGTCAGGTTACATAAAAAATTATGTCATTTTGTAAACTATGTAAGTAAAAATTACATCAAAAACAATTGGCAACAGCTTACCACAACAAACATGAGGAGAGAAGGTAGAAATGGATAGGTCAGGAGGAACTCACTAATATGAGATGAATCCAAGTAACACCAGGTGAAGAACTGTGGAAAAGGGTACAGTGACGCTGGAGTCTTGTGGGCAAAACACAAGAATACTGCTCAGATTAGAATTTAGATTGATAACAGACGTGGCAGCTCTTTGTTCAAAGGTAACCAAAACGGATGAAATGATGATACCGATACTACATAAACAGCAGTAAAAGGATAAATGTACAACACAACACTGACATACAGTTCCCTCACCTGAGAGTTTTATGGCAGACCCATGACTCTTTGTCTTCGTCAACATCATCTTCAGCAAAAATGCTGTTAGCTGGTGTTGGGACATCATTAAGTTTCCACAAAATAATAGTTGAATCTGAAAACAACAGGACTTTGACATAAGCACTAAAGAAAAAGTGAGACACATAAAATGATTTCACTGTACTTTATCTATTCACAGCTTCTATCGCACGGCACAAGCCACAGAGAACCTAAAAATTGCCGCCGTCTCAACCAAAACGGACCTTTAAAACATGTTTGTATTTCGTGATTTAGCTTGCTGAATTTCTTTTTTTGACGGCTCTACACAATGGTTGCCCCTGTACATGTGCAATTAACATTTCATTGTATTATTTCCGGGAGGTAGATTCCAGCATGTGTTAGGATACTTGAAAGTTTACCCCTAAATTGCAATGAAAGTTGGGCTTCAAGACCGTAGAAATGATTTATTATTTGATCAGTCCAATGATCACGCTTCTGGATTACTTATTACAAATTCAACATACGCCAGATTCATGCTTTGACTGAGACACATAATAAGAAAGGTATGTGTACAGGTATTAACCGATATATTGGTGAAACTCGTAGTGGAATAAGTACGAATTATATCTTTTTCCCCAATTTCCACCTCTGCTTTAATGACATTTAATTTTCATACTAATATATCTTTATTATGAATATGTCATGTCCTAGATAATTTAACTATGTGTCTCACAATGTTTAGATCATAATTTTAACTCAAAATGTTCAATCCTAATTTTATTTTGAATAAAGCTCTGACATATAGAATTTAGGTATTTTAGCCTGGACTGAAAGATACAAATCAGCAAAATTAGTCCAGACTGAAAAGGGTTAACTTACTCACTGATCTTCAACCATAGACAGTAGAGGCATTTTATAATCTTTGTACTGGCTAATAGTTTCTGCAGGATGTGGCTGCTGACCCAATGCTCAACCCTCCTCAGTTGCTTCTTATGACATGCATGACAAGTTACGGAGTTACTATTCTCTGCTCTCCTGTCATGCCACATAGAAGACAAGAACGAATGCAGCAATTACACTGTAGAAATGTATACTATTCTTTGGCACTGAAGATGCAGCACAGTGAATGAGCTTATAGCCACCAGTGACTCATAGCTGGTTGCTTGCATTAGGGTCAGCGAACCAGAGCAACAAAGATCCTATTCTGCCTCCAAGCTGCGGCCCCGGAAACAGGTTGCACTAGTGCAATCTGACTAAGTGGGAACACAAGCCCAGTACCCAAAAGTCCTCTGAAACGGATCTGTCTGGCTGAAAGACTTAGATATCACAGTCACGCTGCAAACTACGACACAATATTCCTTTCAGGATGAATGCAGAAGAAAAAGATACATCTCTTAAGGCTATTTCTATGTGCTACACTGTGCCTTTATACTGTTGGATAATATATTTTCAAACATTTTGCAACCTTTCATGTTTTTACAAAAGATTTTAATGTGACAAATTGGTCAAAATATGGATATTTTCCCCAATTAAGGAAATTTTTTTTAAAAAGGGCATTGGTGAATGAGTGTTGTGGCATGTCTCCCAAAAATTATGCTCCTGTGAAAAGTTTGTTCTTTTTTGCGTTCGCCTTATTTCTCTATTCCCCAAGGAGGTGTGCGTTGCACTGCGGCTTTTATTTTGCACCTGTCTGCCCAGTGCATCCAACTTCAGCATGCATTTTATGTAAGGGTCTGCTTCCTCCTGCATTCTCTAAGGGTTTGCTTCCCCGGGGTAACTGCCGGTGCTGTGATGGGGATCGAACCCAGCACCTTTAGAGTGTGAGCCGTGCCACTTAACCACTAGTCCACGCCGTCCCCTGAAAACTGTCTTGAAAATGTATGTTTTGCTAATGACACTCGTACTTGAGTTAGATACTCTTGATGACTTTCTTTGGCGACAGGTTACAGTGCCTCCCATCACAACCGGGGCATACTTGTGAAAGTGGAGCGGCAGGAGGTCATCCTGACTGTAATGCAATGCTCCTCAGTAAGTTCAGTTCTATGGGGATCATAGTGCCGATACATGCCTCGTTAGCCAGACTGCCATGAAACAGCCTGTGTCCACAAAGAACTGCTTGGAAGTGAGGCGTGGTCTTGATCAGTATGATTAACCTGGTCCTGACTAGTCTGGTCAGCATACTTTGCATGGCCAGACATTAGTCTCCTCTCCATGAAGGTGTATAAACATGTACACGTTTTCCTCTCATCAATGCAAATAATAATTCTATTTGAAATATAAATAAATATTACATGCATTATGTTTACAGAAATGACCTCTTTGCACCAAGCTGACAAATGAGCTCTACCAGAAGGGTTTTCCAAACTAAATTCAGCAATTTCAAATCTGCAGTATTTTTTTTTAATTTACTAATTTTTTACTGTTTTATTTTATTCATGAATATGATAATTTGTGAAATAATGTTGCAGTTTAAATGATTGGTTCATGAAGTGCTACATATTTCTCATCATCCGGGTCATTACTTTAAAGAAACATGATAACTTACCATCCCCTGCAGTAGCTAGCAGCTCACCTGTAAAGTAAATAATTTCACAAAATAATACCTGAAATTAAACATAGTGTTCTACTACCTGCATTAATTCAAAATACAACACTTAATTTTTAAAAGGCAACACTTAATTTTTAAAATACAACACTTAATTTTTAAAATTCAACACTTAATTTTTAAAATACAACACTTAATTTTTAAAATACAATATTCCTATGCTATATTGTCACTACTAAGTGTTTATAGCTAACTTCTTTCACAAAATTTATTTCAATTTCACAATGGGCAAAATTTATGTGACAAAAACATTAAATTGTTTAAAACTGATTTGTATTCAAATAAAGATGTAGTTCAATAGCAGACACAACCATCGGAGATGGTATTAAAGACTTCATTGTACACGTTTTCTAGTATTAGAGACTTCATTGTAGTGTTAGAGACTTCATTGTAGTGTTAGAGACTTCATTGTAGTGTTAGAGACTTCATTGTACAAGATTGCTAGTGTTAGAGATTACATTGTACAAGGTGTCTAGTGTTTCAGATTTTATTGTACAAGGTGTCTAGTGTTTCAGATTTTATTGTACAAGGTGTCTAGTATTTGAAACTTCATTTTACTTGTGATTGTACAAAGTTTCAGTTTTTTACTGAGGTGAGGTGACCAGTTTTCTTCCTTGCTTTTCATAACTTGTCAGGTACCCATTTACACATGGATAGACTGGAGCATGTTGAACCCAAGAAGTGAACCGCTGTGTTCTCAGATGCTCTTAAAATATGACTTTGATAATAATAAGAAACTACACAGTGTTTTATGCACATGTTAGAACCATACCATTCCTTGAGAATCTAACCACATTGACTGCAGCTGTGTGTCTTCGCAAATTAGACAAAAAGTCCACTTGGCCTTTGCCGTCTGAATCCAAAGTCATCTGCCATATCTGAAAAAAATATACATAAACTTTATGTTTGCAACTGTTCATAAATGTAAATCCTTGTTTCATACATGGAGCCACACACAAAAAACACTCCACCAATTAAATTTCAGAAACATTTATTTGATATCACTTAGTGTTATATACAGAAGACTTTCTGGTCATTACATAACCTACAGACAATGTTTCAGGGAACTGAGACGCTAGTCGGGTCAGGCACAATATACGGACCAAGACCACTATGTCTCTTCCATGTAGCTTTCCAAGCTGTTTTCAAAGCAGTGTGGCTGACGAGATGTGTATCGATGCGATCACAGTAGTAGTGAGCGTCACGCAGATGAAGCCAAGCATAGAACAACCATCTGAAGGACCGCAGTTCACCTTCATCAACATGCTCGGGATGTGGGGTAAGCTACTACAGCCAACCACTTAGTGTCCTTTTCAGGGCATACAAAAAAAGTAAACTTACTTATTGTGGGCATTAAACAACAGACGTTTTTAATCCGTCGCATGTGTAGGACCAAAAGGTGGAAATATCGCTGTCATACTGTAAACTACAACACAGCGCATTCTGTTCTCCGGACATCCTGCTACTTGCAAAGCCCTTTTCATGGTTTGGTAGCAGGAGTTTGAGAACAACAAAGAAGTTGAAGATATGGTATATAGGGTTTATTAAAACAAGTTCACTTTTATGTTCTGATTTTTTTCACCAGAAGTAAATAGCGGGCAGAGAGGGACACTATTATTTTCTCTTTGTCGTTGATACTGAATTATAGTCTATAGACTAGATTTGCATGAAACTTCAGTTAAACCTTTTTCTGTTGTGATATTTATATTGTCATAGCCAATTATTATTCATTATACATAACATAGAAACACTGCAGATACTATCTTATATCTATCAAGGTTGCTCGACAAGGATACATGATTAACTTGATTATTAGATCAGTATGTTTAAAAGTTTATACCAACTCTCTTCTACTAAATATGCTGAGCAACAAAGCTGATGGTGGGATCCCAGAATTACAGTTATGAGGAAAGACTGAAAAACTGGCCTACTGTCTAGAAAAGAGAAGAATTTGAGGTGACGGTGACAATACAGGTTTATAAGATGATCGAAGGAACGGATAAATTAGACAATAACAAGTTGTTTTTATAAATACAACCACCTACAAGAACAAGAGGGCATAGCTACAAATTAACTAAACAGAGGTCCAGATTAGATATTAGGAAATATTTTTTTAGTCAGAGAGTGGTGAATGCTTGGAATGCATTGTCACAGGAGGTAGTGGAGACAGGGACAATTAATCCATTTAAGAATAGACTGGATGTGCATAGCTTTTAGAGCAAGGTAATGTAAATGAAACTGGTTGTATACAGACTCTGCAGAGTCTTCTAAATAAGTATAAAGACGTTAAGTTAAGTTACCAGTGGGGAAGTAAGTGTCAAACACGGACTATAATCAAGACAGAAGTATCATGATTCATGGTAGATTATCAGATTTTTCGACTGAAAAAGAAAGAAGAGACATAACCCTGAGGTACATAACGAAAAACTACCAAAGCATGGACTGGACCCATGCGTACACCGACGTTTCTGTAACAAACACAACACAGAACGGAGGGGCAGGGGTATTCCTGAGCCTACCGAATGGTAGAAAAATAACACTGTCAGTGGCAACTGGAAAATTCTCAAGCAAGTTCAGAGCGGAGGCAGAGGCACTGAGGGCTGCAGTAGAAGCAATGCTGACAGGCGAAAGCAATGAAAGCCAGATAGTCCTGTTTACAGATGCCCTAGCCGTAGTCACAGCACTTCTTCTTCTTCGTACGCTGTCAGACATCAACCTGTATTTTTTCGAAAAAAAAGCAGCGGTCATCCTGAGGCTGTCGACACTGCCATAGAGCTTGTCTAGTGTTGCCACTGGTGATGGAAACATGTGCTTTCTCTGGTCCTCGTATTTTGGGCAGTTTTACAGCAGATGTCCAGCTGTCATTTTTCCGCTACCACAACTGCATTCGTCAGTGCCACCTATCTTCAGTTTATTGAATAGGTGATACCTCAGTCTGTTGTGGCCTGTGCATAGTCTGAAGACCACGACCTGCTCTCTTCTGTTCAATTGGTAATAGGCATCATTTTTTGTGTAGCCAGTATGTTCTGTTTCCCATTTGGCCATGTATCTGGCTCTAATAAGCCTTTTGGACTCTTCATAGGTCACACTAGAATCTGGTTGTGGTAGTCTTGCACCTTCTTTTGCCAGTCTGTCTGCCTCCTCGTTGCCTTGGATGTTACAATGGGATGGAACCCACTGTACCACAACTATTTTTAGTGCGGTCTGCTGGCATAGTTGACAGAGTACTGCTCTTAAATCATTAAGTTCAGTATTATTCTGGCTTTTTAGTGCTGTGACTACGGTCAGGGCATCTGTAAACAGGACTATCTGGCTTTCATTTCTTTTGCCTGTCAGCATTGCTTCTGCTGCAGCCCTCAGTGCCTCTGCTCTGAAATTGCTTGAGTATTTTCCAGTTGCCACTGACAGTGTTATTTTTCTACCATTTGGTAGGCTCAGGAATACCCCTGCCCCTCCATTCATTGTTGTTTGTTACAGAACCGCAGGTGTATGCATGGGTCCAGTCCATGCTTGGGTAGTTTTTCGTTATGTACCTCAGGGTTATGTCTCTTCTTTCTTTTTCAGTCTGGCTGTTCTTGTTTCCAATACCTGGTATATTTTCTACCACCACCGGAAATATATGCTGCTTCCAGGTAGGTTTGCGTACAGTAGGGATGGGCTTTGGTGTTGTTAATGTGTTCATAGGGTCTTCGCTCATCTTTGATTTGGCTATTTCTGCAAATTGTTTCTCCGCTTTAGTTTCCCATTTCCAAATCTATTTAGTCTCTGGTGCATTGGATGGTCTGTCAGTCTTCTGAGTTTCTCTGACTGCAGCTGGGCTCTGCAGTCTCTTCTGTCGGTCATGGATTGCAGATTTGTAATCTTTTCAAGTTCTACAATTGGCAGTGACTTCATGCCTCCTGTTATAACTCTCATGGCTTGGTTTTGAAGTTTGCTAATTTTGTCTTTGCTGCTGTTGTCCATGCCACAATGCCATATTCAAGAACTGGTCTCACTCTCCCAGTGTACAGTTTCTTTAGTATACTTTCGTCTGTTCCCCAGCTTATGCCAGCAAGTTTCCTCATGATTGCCATTCTTTGTCTGGCTCTCAGGTAGTTTGAGTTATCGTTTGGCCACAGATATTTGCCGTTAACTTATTTTGGTGTTCCGGGGTTTGTTGTTTTTTCCTCATTTATTTTGACCAGCCATGAGTTCGCCCACTCCTCCAGTAATGTTAGGGCCTGCTGCATCCGATTTCTTGCTATGGTGAGATTTTTTTCAGAGGTCCACATAGCCAGATCGTCTGCAAACATGGAGCTGTGGACTCTTCTTGGTATATTCTCTGTGATGTTGTTTATATACACCAGGAAAAGTGTGGGTGACAGTACTCCCCCTTGGGGTACTCCCTGCTCAAGTGTCACCTTTTTGCTCATCCGCCCTTGTACTTGAACTCTGGCTGTTCTGTTTTCGAGGTAGTGGCTGATCCATCTGTACATTTTCCCACAAACTTCACTTCTTCGTAGCTTGACTTTAAGTCGCTCTTTCCACACCTTGTCAAATGCCTTCTCTAAATCCACCCAAACCGCTACTGTATGCTTTTTCTCCTGGTAAGCATCCTCTATTTCCTGGGCTACGAGAGTGATCTGGTCCTCAGTGGATCTGTGCTGTCTAAAGCCTGCTTGCTGTGGAATTAGTATGTGTTTTTCTTTCAGATGCCACATCAGTCTGGTGTTTATCATACGCTCCATCAGTTTGCCTACACAGCTCAGTAGACTGATAGGCCTGTATCCATTTGGATCTGCTCTATCTTTTTCTTTCTTTGGTACTGGTTTAATTACAGCATCTTTCCATGCCTGCGGTACAATTCCCCTTTCCCAGCCTTGGTTCAGGACTGATAGTAACTCAGCCCCATCAGCATTTCGTTTGTTAACCTATCTTTTCCTGGCGATTTCTTTTTCTTTGAAGTTCTCATAGTCTCTTCCATTTCATTCATTGTTAGTTTTGCCATCATGTGCTCCTCTGGTGCCATATTGATGTTGTCGTGGCTCTTTTGTTCTTCCCTAATGTCTGTATGCCTATCTGTGGTTTGCTCTGGCATAATGTTCTATAAAGGCGTTTGCTGCTTTTTTTCCAGTAAGAATATTGTCGCCCTGCTTGATTGTAATTTGTTTATTTGATGGAGTTTCGTCATTCATGGCTCTGACTAACTTCCATAGTTTGTTCCCTTCTTTATCTAAATTGAGGCTTTCTGTTTTGTTTTTCCAGCTGTCTCTTGTTATTTGGTATAGTGTTCTTTTGTATTTTGCCGGGATGGCGATATTTGCCTCTATAGATTGTTCTCTCTCCTAGCATTTGAGACTTCTTCTTCCGCAATTCATCAATCCAATAGGGCTTGTAGTTTTTCCTTGCCCTTCTTGGGATGGTTTCGGTGGCTGCTTGCATTATTGCTTTGCTTAGGCTTTCCACCATGGGTTTCATATTGTTATTCCGTGTGTTGATGGTTTCACACAGCCCATCTGTCAGCAGTGCAAATCTGTCCCAGTCGGCTTGTTTATAGTTACAACGTGGGAGCAATTTTATTTCTTGTGGGCCTACTTCCATATCAACTTATAGTCTAATTAGCCTGAGGTCGCTACCTGCAAATTGGTTGAGCACCTGGCAGTCTATTTTGTGGTGAATATCCACCGTGGAAAAGGCCAAGTCTGGAGTAGAGGTGGTATGCCATGTTCTAGAATAGAAGCTAGGGCTGTTCTCCGGCCTATTGATAAGATAGAGATTTGTGTCTATCTCCCAGTCTTCCACTTCATCACCTCTGTTTTCTGTGTCCGAATATCCCCATCCCCCTGAGAGTCACAGCACTAAAAAGTCAGAAAAATACTGAACTTAATGATTTAAGAGCAGTACTCTGTCAACTATGTCAGCAGTTCGCACCAAAAAGAGTAGTGGTACAGTGGGTTCCATCCCACTGTAACATCCAAGGCAACGAGGATGCAGACAGACTGGCAAAAGAAGGTGCAAGACTACCACAACCAGATTCTAGTGTGACCTACGAAGAGTCCAAAAGGCTTATTAAGGCCAGATACATGGCCAAATGGGAAACAGAACATACTGGCTACACAAAAAATTATGCCTATTACCAGTTGAACAGAAGAGAGAAGGTCGTGGTCTTCAGACTCCGCACAGGCCACAACAAACTGAGGTTCCACCTATTCAATATACTGAAGATAGGTGGCACTGACGAATGCACTTGTGGTACCGTGAAAATGACAGCTGAACATCTGCTGCAAAACTGCCAGACATACGAGGACCAGAGAAAGCACATGTGGCCATCACCAGTGGCAACACTAGACAAGCTCTATGGCAGTGGCGACAGCCTCAGTACCGCTGCTTTTTTCGAAAAAATACAGGTTGACGTTTGACAGCGTACGAAGAAGATTATGTAGACTTTATGATTAGATATGTGAAATGAGGTGTTAGATAGATCAGTCTAGATCACACCAAGGATGGATTAGTGTACAAAACGAATACATCTAACAAAGGGTGCATGAAAGACAATTAATAATGGAAAGGCAGATAATAAAATGGTTCGGAAACCTGACATAATTATCAATTATGCAACCAAATCTACCAGATGTGTGTGCATCTACACCAGACAAGAAGGTTACAGATTAAGTAGAGGGAGACCAAGAAAAAGATGGTCAGTCAAGTAGATCTAAATGAGATAGATCTACTTCTGAAAAATATGGAGAATAACAATATTAAAATTATATTGTGGCATATCTACTAGTAGACGAAAGAAAACTACTAGTAGTACTACACTACACTTTCTACACGAGAAGTGGATAGAAGTAGGAGTCTTAGTAAAGGTCTGGTCTTAGTTAACAAGTTTTTTAACATTTTGTTAACTAAGCAAGTCAACTTAAACTGCCGGGGTCTTTGTCTATGACAAGAATATTGAATAGCACCACTTACTGCCGAGAGCATATAGTAGGAGGCGACTAACTGTGACATGGCATAACACCGGCCATGGTTAGGTGGTTTGTTAAGAGCAGCATAGACGGCGTCTAACAGGCTGCGGGTCTATTTTGCTCTAGTGTTTGAATTTATCTATTAAGATGAACTTCTTCAACTACTTAGTACTTGCACATCCGATATGACATCGGATCATCGGTTAACCACCTAACGCATCGGAATATTTAGCTGCTCAAGCCTAGCCCGCTAAGCAGGAAATCATTCTCCCGGCTATATCCAGCTCATACCAGAGCTGGGACCTGCACAGGGGCATCTGCCCCTGTAGAAGTACAAGTCGACTAAAATGACTAAGAACAAGTGAAAATACTATCCTGGTAAGAAGTGGTACATAATAACATACCCTCACAATCTTATCAACGCCACCACTAGCAATTCGCTGAATTGACCACACGCCAGGCTGGAAATCCACACTGTAGATTGGATCCCGCTGATGCCAAGAGATTTCTGGTGTAACTACCTTCATAGTTTTACCTAAATACACAATTTCTCGCTTCAAACTTTTATTCACATCAATAATTTCAATATGTGTGGCTAGACAAGGCTTTCGCTCTATCCCGCGCTGTTTACTAAAATGTGGGAGCGGAATACTGTTGTTAAATAAATAAAATAGTTGAAATAGGTGAGCGAAACCGAAACAAATAATTTAAGCTTTACGGCGCCTGCTGAAATTGCCATGTTCTATCCTTGGTCTCGACTTTTAACTTGACTTAAATACACTGGTCTAGAAAGTTTCGCAAAATCTGCTAACAATCAGTTAAAGCTACTCAGTCTTGCTTCTTCTTCACCTTTATCACATTGGAGTGCACAGACCATCAATAATGTTGTGCGCTATTTTCCAGTTATTTCCACATCTTATTACCGTATTTCTTGTTCTTGAAGGCGACTGTATTTTGAAAAACCTTCTATAGTCTAATGTATACTTTCTGTGGATTATCTTATCAACCTGTATTAAGTCACCTCGAATTCTTCTCTTTTCTAGAAGTAAAAGTAGATGAAAAAGAAGATGAAGTGGATTTTTTATAAAGTACTTAAAAAGAAACAGTAGAAAAAAAAGATATACTCGTTCAAAAAAGAAATTAGAACGCTCATTTCAGAGTTAGTAATTAACAAAATGGTGATGGTGGAACAGTGCAACTCAGTGACACTCATAATAGCCGTCCATAGCAAACGATGGTGAATGATGCCAATAGCAGGCAGACATGTTGTGCTGCACCTCACCAGTGAGTTCGGACGTGGCTGTATAGTCCAATTCTGGAACGGAAAATCCTTCCAGATACGTAGCATTTAATGTCAGAATTGGACATGTGAATGTCAGTTGTTTTGTCTTTTCGCAAAGTGCTTTTTTTCTGTGCTTCGTAGGTCAGGCGTTCCTTAGCAATGGAGGTGCTTCTGGTGGTGGTTCTACACCATGCCTGGCGGTCCTGTGCGAGACATTCCCATGTGTTTCTATCGATGCTGAATCGTGTCAGAGATACTTTGAGGGAGTCTTTGAAACGCTTTTCTTGGCCACCGGCTTGACGCATGAAGTCTTTCGGCTACCCATACATTAGATGTTTTGGGATGCAGTTGTCTGGCATGTGCACGACGTGGCCGGACCACCTGATCTGGGTCTTCTGCAACAGTGTGTGGATGCTTGGCATTTTTGCCTTCGTGAGGATCTCGATGTCTGGTAAACTATCCTGCCACTTTATTTTAAACAATTTACGGAGGCACCTGTTTGGAAGTGATTTATTTTCCTAGCATGCCTGCTGTACACAGTCCACTTCTCACTGGCATGCAGAAGGGTTGGGAGCACTACAGCTCGGTAGACTTTGAGTTTCGTATCAAGTCTAAGACCCCACTGATTCCAGACACTGTTGCGCAGCCTTCCAAAGGCAGCACTGGCCTTGGAGATTATGTTACTGACCACGCAGTCAATACTAGTTTCCATGGAAAGAGTGCTACTGAACTTACGTGAAGCTGTCTACTGATTCGAGGCGCTCGTTCTTGACTCTGATATCTGGGTCAAGATATGCGTCACTCTGGGCAGATTGAAACAAACATTACTTCGGTTTTTTTTAGTATTAATTGTAAAACCGAACATGTCGCAGGCTGCTGAGAACGTGTTCACATATGTCAGCATATCTCTGTCGGTGCTGGCAGCGAGAGCACAGTCATCAGCAAAAAGCAAGTTCGAGATGGTTTTGTCCTTTACCTAGCTGTGTGTTTGCAGTCGCTTGAGATTGAAGAGTTTTCAGCCAGTCCTGTATTTTATTTCCACTCCGTTTTGGTTACACCCCTGATAGCTAGCGCTGAGCATAGCAGCAAACTTTTTGATGAAGAGTGTTGGGGCTAGTACACAGCCCTGCTTGACGCCATTTGTTGGGGCTAGTACACAGCCCTGCTTGACGCCATTTGTTGGGGCTAGTACACAGCCCTGCTTGACGCCATTTGTTGGGGCTAGTACACAGCCCTGCTTGACGCCATTTGTTGGGGCTAGTACACAGCCCTGCTTGACGACATTTGTTGGGGCTAGTACACAGCCCTGCTTGACGACATTTGTCACAGGAAAGACATTTGATGTTTCCCCATCCCTCAGCACATGAGCGTTCATACCTTCGTGGAATTGTTTGACGATCTTGGTGAATCTGATTGGACAGCCGAATTTCCCCATGACCTTCCAAAGTCCATCTCTGTTGATGACATCGAAAGCCCTAGTCAGGTCCACGAAAGTCATGTACAGCCCACGTTGCTGCTCTTGGCATTTCTCCTGAAGTTGCCGAGCCACGATTATCATATCCACAGTTCTGCGACCAGACCTGAAGCCACACTGGTTCTCTGGAAGAAGAACATGTTCTAGGTAAGTGATCAATCTGTTGAGGTGAAATCGTGTCAGTATCTTACCATCAGTTGATAGGAGGGAGATTCCTCTATGGTTATCGCAGGATTGACGGTTTCCCTTTCGCTTTAATAAGTGGACGATGGTAGCATCCTTCAGTTCTTGTGGGACAGTCTCAGTGGTCCATATTGTGTTGTGGGCCAGTCTCAGTGGTCCATATTGTGTTGTACAACTCAGTTAGTCTCTGTGCTAGGACACAACTACCTGCTTTGTAGATCTCAGCCGGTATTAGGTCCGCACCTGCAGCCTTCCAATTTGATAGCTGGTTGATTGCAGTTCTGAGCTCCTCAATATTTGGAAGAATGTCCAGTTCATTGTTCAGGGGTGTCTGAGGCAGGCGTTCTATTGCCTCGCCGTAGACGGAGGACGGTTGGTTGAGGACCGTGCGGAAGTGTTCTGCCCAGCGTTCCAATATTCTCGGGTTGTCTGTCGGCAGTTCTGAGGCATCTGCATTCAAAATTGGAGTCCATACGACGGTTGAGGGGCATAAACAGTCATTAAAGCATCATAGAAGCATTTTGTGTCGTTTCTGTCAGCATAAAGTTGAATTTCATCTGCTTTATTTCATAACCACGTGTCCTTCATGTTCCTGAGTTTTCCTTTGACCACTCTTCGTATGGTTGTGAACGCCATTTTTTTTTACTGCAGACGATGTGTCCCTTTGATGAGCGATAAATAGCTCATTATTTTCCTTGATAACGGAGATGGTTTCTGGGTCGTTCTCATTAAACCAATCTTGATGTTTATGTGTTGTGTCTCCAGTGTGTCCAGAGGCTGAGGAGTATACAGAGTCTCTAATGGTGGCCCAGTCTTCATCCACACTGGTCTGACCGAGCTGCAAATTCTTTAGTTTTCCATCTATGTCCCGTAGAAGTCCTTCAGCGATCGTCTTGCTTTTCAATTTTGTAGTGTATAACTTCTTTTTCCTTTGCCTTCCATCCTGATGCCGGCTTCTAGGTTTGATATAGACGTTCAGTTTGGACACGATAAGCCTGTGGTCGGTCCAGCACTCTGCACCACACAGCTTCGGTGACTCCAGTGCACACAATGGTTGTGACTCCCATTTCAGTGACACACAAACACATAGTCATTTCTGCTAGTTGTATTACTGTTCCTCTCGTTGGGTTGTGTTCTTGTGTTCCTCACATTGGGTTGTCTTCTTGTGTTCCTATCATTGGGTTGTCTTTTTGTGTTTCTATCATTGGGTTGTGTTCTTGTGTTCCTATCATTGGGTTGTCTTTTTGTGTTCCTCCCGTGGGGTTGTGTTCTTATGTTCCTATCATTGGGTTGTGTTCTTGTGTTCCTATCATTGGGTTGTGTTCCTGTGTTCCTCCCTTTGGGTTGTGTTCTTGTATTCCTCCCGTTGGGTTGTGTTCTTGTGTTCCTGTCATTGGGTTGTCTTTTTGTGTTCCTCACGTTGGGTTGTGTTCTTGTGTTCCTATCATTTGGTTGTCTTCTTGGGTTCCTATCATTGGGTTGTCTTTTTGTGTTCCTCCCATTGGGTAGTCTTCTTGTGTTCCTCCCATTGGGTAGTCTTCTTGTGTTCCTCCCGTTGGGTTGTCTTCTTGTGTTCCTATCATTTGGTTGTCTTGTGTTCCTATCATTGGGTTATCTTGTGTCCCCGTCATTAGGTTATCTTCTTGTGTTCCTATCATTGGGTTATCTTCTTGTGTCCCTGTCATTAGGTTATCTTCTTGTGTTCCTATCATTGGGTTGTCTTCTTGTGTCCCCGTCATTAGGTTATCTTCTTGTGTTCCTATCATTGGGTTGTCTTCTTGTGTCCCCGTCATTAGGTTATCTTCTTGTGTTCCTATCATTGGGTTGTCTTCTTGTGTCCCCGTCATTAGGTTATCTTCTTGTGTTCCTATCATTGGGTTGTCTTCTTGTGTCCCCGTCATTAGGTTATCTTCTTGTGTTCCTATCATTGGGTTGTCTTCTTGTGTCCCCGTCATTAGGTTATCTTCTTGTGTTCCTATCATTGGGTTGTCTTCTTGTGTCCCTGTCATTAGGTTATCTTCTTGTGTTCCTATCATTGGGTTGTCTTCTTGTGTTCCTATCATTGGGTTGTCTTCTTGTGTTCCTCCAATTGGGTTTATTTTCTTGTGCTTCTTTCATTGGGTTGTCTTCTTGTGTTCCTCCCCTTGGGTTATCTTCTTGTATTCCTATCATTGGGTTATCTTCTTGTATTCCTCCCATTTGGTTATCTTCTTGTGTTCCTCCCAGTGGGTTATTTTCTTGTGTTTCTGCCATCGGGTTGTCTTGTGTTCCTTCCGTTGGGTTTTGTGTGTGTTCTTCTCTTTGGATTGTTATCTTGTATTCCTCCCATCAGACTCCAGCTAATGTGCCCTCTACTGTTTTCTATCTACCTTGTTTCACTCACTCATTAGTTTATTCTCTTCGTCACAAGTTGATGATAATATAAACAAGTCCTGCGTAAAGATGGAACATAATCAAAACAAAACAAAACCTATGCTACCTTCACAAGGTTAGGTCAGGTCATTCGGCAACCGGTGAGGTCGTTGCAGCACACACGAAGACATCCTCACAACACCACGTCAGCCTTCTCTGTCAGCGGCCGCTGCCTGGGTCTCTTCTGGTCGGAGATTGGTCAAATCTTTTATGTTGTCGTCCCACCTCTTTTGGGGACGGCCTCTTCGTCGTCTGCCTTGCACCTTTATGTGCAGGACCGTATTTGAACCACCATTTGATCTCGATATATGACCGTACCAAGCGAGTTTCCTTCTTTTGACAGTTGCCAATAGGTCTTCAAAAGGCCCTATTGCTGTTGTAATTCTATCTCGTATTTCCTCATTCTTTGTACGTGACGTTTAAAAGTTTTCGGAAACATCTCATCTCCAAGGCATGTATCCTTCACTGAAGGGCAGCTGTAACTGTCCATGTCTCATAAGCATAGAGGAATATTGACAAGACCAATGTACGCATTAATCTGATTTTCGTGAATAGTGCTAATGTAACAGTTCCCGCCGGAGCAGAGAGTTTAGGACAGGGGTGATGAAGTTGCTGATAACAAATGTACCTGAATGCGTGTCAAGGTCACTCACCGTCTCAACAAGGGAGAGCGGAGTTGGGGCAAGGAATGTGGACAGGTGGGAGCTGACCACTAGCCATCCGATTTGGGTAGGGAGAGAGTGATTGACAGACGGATTGGCAGCGAGTCTTGCTGCGAGAGAATGAGTGACAGGTGTGCAAAGTGTTTCGTTCCAATAAGACTGAATATAGCCATCCCCTGAGATCCATTGGTCAGGCTCTGACTTTGCTTGAGGATATATAACTCGAGACAAAGTTTAGCTCAGGAGGCTGGATGGAGATGAGAGGGGATGAATGAATGTAGATAGGAGTCTGGTTTAGCTCACCGACTTAGATAGAGGAGCGATTGATAGACAGTTGGACGAATGTTAGTGATAGAACATGTTCGCTCAAGTTGGTGTGTGAGTTTTGTATTAAGTGATAATCTGAACGTTATGTTGTAAGCAGGACACAATGCGAACGAGTTATGTCCAGATCGCGCCCCTGAGGGGATTTGAGTGAGGAAGTATTTGATAAGGTGTGTTGAGGACGCAGTTAAGGCGAGGCGTGTGTGATGGGAGTAAGGCAATAGAGCTGGAGTTTAGATAGTTGGGAATTCCATCAAAAGCTAATGCTTAAATTTCCCGCTTTAGTTAATATGTATATTAACATATAATAATATAATGCTTAGTTAAGATGATATGTATTGTATTGTGTTTGTAATTTCACTACTCATTTTTCTGGTAATAGTGTTATATAATGAATATGCCACCTGCTGTGTGGTATGTTATTTACTGAGTATAGTCATGAATGATGTGGATGAGTGAGAATGTTCTAAGTTAGAATAACGGCCAGGGCAAACAGTGAGGTCTGTTACTCTAACCGTTCATCTTGCCAAATTTTGTTAAGCCGTGCAAGCTCCGCTATTGTCCGTGCTGTTCTGACCAACACCTCACATTGTATTCCTTCATCACTGACAATCGAACCCAGAAATTTAAAACGGTAAACCACTTCAAGTTCCTGGCCATTAGGTTTTATCTCACTGTTGAAGCTCCCAGCGTTGTTGATCATTAATTTTGTCTTTCCAGTGTTTATCTCCATACCATAGCCAAGAACTATTTCATCGAGTCTTCCAACCCATTCCTGGAGTTCTGCTTCTGAACCAGCCAATCGGTTGATGCCATCCGCAAAACGAAGGTTGGTAATCGTTCGGCCCCCTATCTTGACAGTACCAACGTGACCAAGTGCCTCACTAATAATTCCCTTAAGGAATATATTGAAAAGAGTTGGAGAGAGTGCACAACCCTATCTCACACCAACTGTTGTGCGAAACCAGTCCCTCGCCTCCCATTCACAAGAACTGCGCTGGACGCATTGTCATACAGGTGTTCAAGGAACTTTATAATATTTCCGTTGATTTTATACATCCTCATGGTTGCCCATAGCGCTTTATGCCATACCCTATCAAAAGCCTTCTTAAAATCAACAAACAGATGATGCAGTTTTTGCTGCTGTTCTAGATATTTCTCGCTTAGCAACCTTAAATTAAATATCTGTTCTGTAGTACCTCTTCCCTATCTGAACCCTGCTTGCTTCTCAGCAGTGATGTTCTCTGCTTGGGGTTTCAATCGGTCGAGGATTAATCTAAGCCTTGCTAGGGTGGCTGGTGAGGCTTATTGTTCTGTAATTTTGGTAGGGGTTCATCAGCAGTTCTTTGAGCGCCATTGAGAACATTTATCAGCCCAGTTATGCACCTGCTTACGTGACAAACATTCAATGCAAACATTTCATTATGACTGTCCTTTGCAGAAACTACTGCCTTGTGGAAACCTTGGGAGAGGGTAGGGCTACGGGAGTAAACCCAGACAGAAAATCCGGAGTGGTAGCACCACAGACGGATAGTTTCAAAATTGCGAACTCATTCCGGCAGCACCTACAGCTGAGCTGGTGCCAAATTGTCATGCTTTGCATTCCTTTTGATTACACCAGCTGGGCCGAGAAAGGGATCCTGCAGTTTGGGCAGCCCAGGGTCTCCATATTCAGCGCTCAGGCTTGCGCCATGAGAGGCTATTCACAGGGTGCCACGCGCATGGTCTACAAAGACTGTGACGCCTATGAATGTGTGTCTCTCTGTGTGTGCGTGTTTTATTTATTTTCCATCTTGTTGTGATTCAAGACAAGCTCGACCAGATGAAGTTACTTAGCCAGACAAGAGATTTATCGATAAGACTTAGGAGAGGATTCGGTTAGACCAGATGTTTTCAAACGGAGCTGTGCGCTAGTGACATCTAGCAGACTGGCTTGTTATTACTGTTTTGGTAGATCGCAGTTGAATCGTACCACGTGTCACAATAATTAAAATCAGTCTGGTCTTGTTGTTTTGTAGTTTGGACATAGTTTTGTCCAACGCAGTTTGTTTTAAATTGTGTTGTATAAAGTCTGTTTATCAGACAGTGTGGATTAAATTTTAATCGCGCAATATATTTCTGAGACGTCGTGCAGTTCTAAAGACGTACAAAGACGAAAACATCGAAAGTAGGACGACAGTTACATGCACTATGGGTTTGTGGGCACTACTGTGGGAAATGAAGAACGCCCACAATGTGTCATTTGTTTTAAAGTTCTGGCAAGTGAACGTATGCTTCCCAACAAAATGAGACGACATTTGGTATTAGTTCATGGCAGTTTGGTGAACCGACCACTTGAATACTTTTTTCTCAAGTTAAAAAAAATAAAACAAAAAGCAACAATTCCTTCAAAGGTTCTTTTTTCATCTTACAAATATGCTTAACCACGTATCAAAGAGAAAGAAACCCCACACCATTGTAGAAGACCTTTTCTTACCTGCTGATGTGGACATACATGGTGTCAACTATGAAAGGTGAGTCTGCTGACAATCAATTGCTGAGTGTGTCTTTGTCAGATGGCACTATTAATCGTCAAATTATTGAGATGACTGACGATGTTATATTGACCAGTTGATTTGAAAACTTCGCTATTTTATTATTGGAACTCTCGCTGGCTTTCACGCGGAAATATCAAAATGGTGTATGAACAGGCGTGAGCTTTGTTGTTATCTTGTCGAAGTTCGTGGGCAATGACTTTGTTTTGAAGCTAGCATATCTTAGTCTTCGAAAAACGAAATACTTTGAATGTGTCCCTTCAAGGTACTGAGATCCATGTACTGCAGATGTTATATATAATTTCGGCCTACAGAAAGAAATTGTTATTGTGGAAGGAAAAGTTAGAGAAGAAAGACGCAAATTACTGCTTTCCTTCTCTGCACGCCTGTTCAGATGACAATGACTAGGAGCCAAGTAAAGAACTGAAGAATGTTTGTTGACCACTTAACTTTGTTTACTTTGGTAAGTACTTATAGAAATAGACTGATCAAAACATCTTTATAAAAAATCCCTTCAGTTCTAAACTCCCATCTACCCGTACCACTAGAGAGCAAGAGCAGCTTATTGATATTTCATCGGACCACACTGAAATCGAAGTTCTACTCTTCATCCATATCAGGGGATCAAGATGCTGAGCAGCGCATGAGCTGCAGTGGTCAGCGACTCATAGCTGACTGCTAGTGTCAGGGCCAGCGAACCAAAACTGCCAAGACCCTTCTACACCTCCACGCGGTGATCCTGGATAACAGACTGCAGCAGGACAGACTGGCTAAGGAGAAGGGGTCGAAAAGGGAATGCTAACCCGGTTCTCAAAAAATGCTTGCTGAAGTCGGATGTGTTGGACCGAAAGGTGCAAATATCGCAGTCAAGCTGTAAACTATGACACAACGCATTCCGTTCTCTGGACTACATTCTGCTACTTAAGCCCTTTCAATGTTTGGTAGTGGGAGATTGAGAATAAACGAAGTCAAGCCAAGCCAAGCTAAGCCAAGCCATCCATATAAGAATTTTGGAGCTTGGTGAACCGGGAATATACAGAAGTAGACAGCAAGGTCGTACGAGTTTTTATTCAATTTACAACATCCTACTTGTGGAGCCGTGTAGGGCAGTGGTTAGCGCGCTGGCTTCGCATCTGAGTGGTCCTGGGTTCATTCCCCAGTTGAGAGGTGGTAGTGTTTTTTCAGACCGCAATGGCTCCCTGGTCGACCCAACCTTAAATGAGTACCGTTTCAGTCCGGGCAGTAAAAGCGGAGAGGGAGAGGAGATGGCTACCGCCCTCATATAGCCGAGCCTTTGAAATGTGAGATCGCTAACACCTCACACCCGTACGGCAGTAATGTTATGGTTTACTTTACTTTACTTGTATGAGACAGGGTTTTTTGCATCAGCCGCCATCAAATCAAAATTCAGGTCGCGATTAAACGTCGCGAAGGAGATTCGAATCGCAATTTCCAAATTAGTGCCCAGGTTTGAAGAAATAATGATGAAGAAGCAAGCTCGTCTATCTCGTTGACTCTTTGACTCGTTGACTCTTTGACTCTTTGACTAGTATAAGATGTCATCAAACTGTCAGTTGGTTCAATTAATTGAGTTTTTAATTTACAAAATAAACAGTCTTATTTATTTTGTGTCCGAAAAGTAACTTATTTATACCCCCCACAATTTGTATCAGGTGTAAAATATCCACATTCAGAAGTCATTAATGGTTTATTTTGGTACAATTGCTTATATATATGAGATATGGAGTGTATAAATTATTGACTTTCATTGTAGTCGTGAACGTTAACAATTAGTTAAGCTACGCATTTGACACAATTTGTAATGACACATTGGCACACCAGAAGGCTCACTAGAACTGCTATAAATCAGTGAGCCATGGCCTACTACAGTTGGCTGTGAGTACGCTTTGGGTTGAAGTTGGATAGATTTCTTGAAACACATGAAAAATGTTATTTCCAAAATACTCACTGTTATAAAGGAGGAATCAATTCAAAAGACTGGTTTCATTATGAAAGCTGGTTTTTGTACACCTTAAATAAACAGAATTGTATCGTCTTCTTCTTCTTTTGTCGTCTCACTTTCTACTGGGTTGTAGCCCATTGTCGTGGTATGTATTTGTCTTTCGATCCTCTCTTGGCAAGAGTAAAATGTTTCCCCATTTTACGGAAGGTCTCTTTTACGCTGTCTATCCACCTCTTCCTCGATCTACCTCTAGCCTTTCTTCCTGATGTTCTCCTGTAGAAAGCTGCATGAACAATTTGGCCTGGTTGCATTCTCACTATGTGACCAAAACAATTCATTTTTTGTTGCTCTATATCCTGTAGGCAGGGAATTGTTCCAACTTTCTCCCGAATACTCGTATTTGTGATTCTGTCTCTTCCGGTGTTGTTAGTGACTTTTCGAAGGCACCGCATTTCGCAGGTGGTTAACTTTCGTTCCTGCGCCTTAGTCAATGCCAATGTCTGGCACTGGTAGCACAGGGTTGGGATGAAGATACTATTTAAAATTTGTGTTTTTTTTTAGAGAGAAATCTTGGGGTGCCTTAGTAGTGGAGCCAGCTGGTACGTGACAGCGTTTGCCCTCTCATCCCTATCTCTCTGTCGAGTCTGCCATCCTCAATAAAAACAGCTTCCAAATACCTAAATTCTTGTACCTGCTTTATTTTGGTATCATTCACATGAATATGAAGTGTGGTGAGCCTTTTACCTATATTCATTGCTTATGTTTTTGATGTATTGATATTTATATCGTATTTTTGGCAGTTCGAGTAGAGAGAGTCAATATGACTTTGTGGGTTTCGTGTATTGGAGTGGATCAGACATTGGTCGTCTGCAAAGAGCAATTTGTTGGTACTTTCCTGTTCTGTATTTGCCTCCTGGGTGATTTTATTTAAATAAATGACAAAGAGGAGTAGTGACAGAACACAACCCTGTCTGACGTCTGATGAAATGGGAAACCACTCCGACATACCTTCTGTTCTTACTACACTCTGTCTGTCCTGATATAGGGCTTTGATGTTACTAAGGAGATGACCTTGCAGTCCATTATCCGCCAGATCTTCCTTAATTCACTTCTGTTGACTCTATCGAACGCCTTTTCGAAAGACCATAAAACACAATTGTATCGACAACGTCAAAGAACTAATACTGGGACAAGAATTGGAAGTAACAAACGGGAACATAAGTAACGCATCCATGAGGACAGATGAAATTAGATTTAATCTTTTGATATTTTTACGAGCATTTTAAGTAATACCACGTTTACAAAAATTCACTTAAGATCATCAATACAACATATATTTATTCAAATGAGTTGTTTGCTCTGATATAGTTTTTTTTATAAAAGCACACACAGTTAAATTGAACGTTAAAATGGAATTGACTACCATACATTCATTACACGCCAAGGAACTATCTTGATAAAAGGAATAGCAAGAGACACCCAAGACAAGCTAGACATGTCAAGCTCAAAATTAATTGGTGTCTCATTCTCTATACACCATGCGCGGAGCGTCCTGTGAGTGTTGTCCAGCTCTGTCAAAAATAGACAGCAAAACTTGCGGTGGACAGACAGCAATTCTGGTGATGGACAGACAACAGCACGAGATGGACAGACAGAAAAGCTGGTGATGGACAGATACCAGAAAGAGATGAACAAACAGCAACACTGGCGATGGACAGATACCAGCACGAGATGGATAGACAGAAAAACTGGCGATGGACAGATACCAGAACGAGACAGATAGCAACACGAGATGGATAGACAGAAAAACTGGGGATTGACAGAAGGTAAAAAACTGAGAATTGATTACAGTGAGTTGTGACGATCCAGCAATTGCCTAGGTTATGGGAAAGCGGATGAAGAAGAAGAAGTTGATAAAACTTGTATCTCAAAAATATAAACTTTTTGTTTCTTATTAAATTAATTTGTTGCTGTCAAGCTGCACTTCGTCATTACCCGTGGAGATGTTTGGCATTTCTGATGTTACATCGTCTTCTATCTCAACTTGTAACATCTTTATGTTTTGCATTGCGCTGTGCACGTTCTTGTCTTCTTCGTTGTAACGTTCTTCTCGGATTGACCAAAACTTGCGGACACAGGGAAGAAGTAGTTCTGGTCTACAGGATGGTTTTGAGTACTTCCGTGTGCAGTAGCTAATCAGAGAACCGAAAAATACCGTCACAACAATTCCAATAATAGCATACCATTCATACGAGATATTGTAAAAGAAAAAGTTGGAATACTCTCTGTGGCCGAGTTCCTTGTGTGTGATTGATTCATTGCGAGATAGCAGAATCGATGTTGTATTCGAGTTATATAAATATTTATATGCGAAATCGATTTCTGAATTATTGACATAACAAATTCCTGGAATTGGAGGTAGAGGTTTTGGCTTTTCCCCGTAAAACTGATTTCCCATTCCGATCCACAAATTGAAAGCAAGACCGATAACAACACCTCCATGTGCCCCGAATTTGTTTGGCCAAGGAGAGATAGCCCCTAAAAGGAGAAGCCCAAACAGTGGACCCCCACTAGCGGCGACAACTGTTATTGATAACTGAGTTAAGGTGCCATCTAGATAACTCGCAGCGTACGCCAACCCAATGACTATGATGCCATACATAATAACAAAGACTTTGGTGATGATTATTGCTGTGCTTTCCTTAACCTTGTTCAGTGGTTGCTTGAGTATGTCTTCTACTGTGTTAGCAGCCATTGCGTTGATTCCTGTTTTGTTTTCAATAAAAGAGGCACATGGAGACGATTAAATAAACTAGAATAATTATGAACAATACTAATAGATGAGGAACTCAATATAATAATTGATGAAATAAAACAATATTAAGAAATACATTTCACATGATAGCATTAACATATATGTAGCGACGTATTCATCTCAATAATCTTCATCAAATAATAGACAACTGAATGCAGCATGATAATGAAAATGGTTATTAGGGCTAATGTTCAACTTTGTGATACAGTAAATATTTATGAAAATGATAAACAGTAACTGTAAAATTGACGCAAGCCAAATAACTGGTATTGCATTTTACATTAGCCTATCGAATAATTAGTTGACCTACATGTTATTACCCCTTTATATTTCTGATTAGTCATGCATTTCCAGTTGCCCATCTCAAACGACCGTGACGACAGAGTCAGGATTTAGCTATTTAAAGTCTATCACTGGGGAGGAAGACTAACGTGTGGTCAGGCACAACATGCTGATTAGACATGTCAGCCTAGGTCAGGCTCTCTCCATATGTAGGCCTACCATGACAGGGTTGGAGAGCTTGTGAGTCCCGATGGTCCAGGGAGCTGTGCCGACGGGAGTATTACTCCTGTTAGGGTCACCAAAGCCGGACAGGTCCTTGGAGAGGGGGCTGACTAAGAGGCCGAAGAGCAGGTGGATCCCTTTAGGTGGAGCTGCAGAACCCACCGGCAAGTGGTACACCCTTTGGGCTAAACCAATCTACCCCCACTTCATGGGTTAAATACATTCCTGCCTCGTTCTTTACTTTAGTCATCTATCAATCATCCCAATGGACGCCTCACTCACGTGTATATGCTACGTTTCTGGCAGGACGTGACGATCCTGTGACAAAGACGCACTGGACTGCCTCCCTTCGGGGATACTTGAAAAATGAGTCCATAAGTCCATCATATCATCATCACACCCTATCGATCAAGACCACAGTCTGCCCAAGCAACTTTAAAGTGCTGAAGACGGAGGCAACCAGCCAAAAGGCGCACCACAGCAATCAGGCTGTCACGCAAATACGCAACATGAAAGTATGCCTATATCTGCAAAACGTTATGGCGCTCGGCCTGTGGTGGACAACCAGGCAAGTACGGTGCCGGGTCCCCCGTCTCGAAAGGGCCCAAACTTTATTACTGGAAGTCCTTCTCTGATGCCTGGTGGAGTCAGGAAGCACGAGAATAGAGCTTCTGGCTAAACAAAACGAAAAACAAAGGAAAGAACACTTAAAATAATGCACTGGAATGCTGTAGGCGTCAACAGCAACAGAGATTGTTATAGTAAAAAAATAGAGCTTGAGAATATCCTAAATGAAGAGTACGTAAATGTATGTTGCTTGCAAGAAACGCATCTCAAAAAAGATATAGCTTTCAAAATTAGAGGACACCAGTGTTATAGGTCTGACCCACAAGACAGGCAGAATGGTGGAATACTGACACTTGTGAGAAATAGCATCAATACTTATCAGCAGGAAGTATATATGGAGGGGGCAGAATACCAGATGATGCATCTCAAGACAGAAAGTAGAGAATTCCACCTGCTAAATTATTACTGTCCGAGTGATCGTCCACTGGCTCTGGATACGATTGCAACAAAGGAAAGACTGATTGTGTGTGGAGACTTCAATAGCCACTCGCAGAGCTGGGGCTTGACACAGTCCCAACAAAGGAAAGACTGATTGTGTGTGGAGACTTCAATAGCCACTCGCAGAGCTGGGACTATGATCAAATGGATAGTAGCGGTGAGGAGCTAGAAAACTGGCAGATGACAATGGACTGATCTTGATTAACCAGCCAACTGACCCACTGACCTTCTACTCAAGATCATGTACACACCACTTCTACACCAGATTTGGCATTCCACTCACCATGTATGGAATGGAACATTACACGCATTGTCGGAAAACAACGTGGAGGTAGTGACCAAAGACCAGTATTTCTAACTATTGAAAATGAATATGTCATGGAGAGTAGTACCCTGCCTCGGTGAAATTTAAAAAAAAGGCAGACAGCTCAATGTACCAGCATCGGTCTGCTGTACTGACTAGAGATCTGACAACAGATGAAGACATAATTAAGGTAGTCAATAATTTGAATAGGATACCAGGAAACTGTAGAAGTTGGTAAAACAACTTAATGATGAGGGGCAGAGAGAAACACAACGATTACATTAAACAGAGATGGAAACATCCTCACATGCAAACAAGCCTCTGATGACTTTGCGGACTCTTTTGCAAAAGATAGCAACATTAAAGTTGACAGAGAGAAACCGCGAAGTGTTCGTGAGAATCGACAATATGAAGGATTAGATGGTGCCATACCCGAAGTTATGGAGTCACCAATCACATACAAAGAACAAGAGTTAGCAATATCCATATATCTGAAAATGAGGAAGTCGCCAGGAACAGACGGACTGACCAATCAAGAGATCAAGAACTTTGGAACAACAGCAAAAACAAAACTGTTGCAGATCTTCAACATTTGTTGGAAATCAGGTAAAGTTCCACAGATCTGGAGATAAGCAATCATGATACCACTCTCAAAACCAGGGAAAGACAGTTCCATGGCATCTAGCTATAGACCAATCAGCCTCACAAATGGAGAAACTTGCTCAGACAGTGTTACAACCAGTCTTAGGACTGACTATGGGTGATTGATGTTATCATCAACCGCACTCTCCTCAATGACCGTATCGCACTGGCAAGGCGTGTTATCCAAGACGGCTAAAGATAGCACAGTTCCAGATAATATATCTCGTGTTTGCAACCAGCCGTAACGTTGAGGTACGAATTGAATTAATTTCTTAATTTTTGGTTATGCAGACATCTTTTACAAGCCCATCGAGTACACATGGCCTCCGGTTTTATCTCCCATCTCTTGAAGGACTAGGAATGTAATCTTAAATCTCTCGACACCAGGGGTCGATTGAAACTAGCGAGACCCGAACACCCCCTGTCTCGTGATTTTGTTCTGTTGCTTCTTAGAGAACCTTCAATCAATAAACGTTCCTGGCTCCTCTAGAATGTGGTCCCACATAGGTTTCATCATGTTAGTTATGTCCTAATCTGGCATTGAAGTCACCGATAATGATCTTATAGTATCTGTGGATCTGTCGGAGATTATTTTCATGGAGGTTGTCGTAGAAATCAGCATGTTCTTGTTAGTTTTTGTCTGCTGTTGTTACATACACTTCAATGGTAGCAGTATGGCGTTTGGAGATGGTAATGTCAACAAAAAAGTCATGCGGTTGTCTACAAGTGTCACCTGTTGAACGAGATAAACGATGCGGTTTGGGCAACGAGGAAACCAACTCCTCCTGATGTAGAGTTGACTTGTCGATGTAACCCTCGTGTCGGCATTCAAATTCACTGACAGTTAATATTTTCGTTTGGTCTCTGAGATGCTAATGATGTCGTAACTCAATCTACAACTTTCGTCAATAAGATGGCTCATTTGGTGTGCAGCGGTAGTTGATGGGGCTGGCCCCGAACAGACCTACCTCTTGTCGCAATGGGGTTCGTATTCACGAGAATTTGACACGAAAACCGTCAACGCAAACAAAAAAGCCAGCCATCTTGACGGGCAGCTGAAGTGTATATTGCCGCCTTATTGAAGTAGTCCGAGAGTTCCAGATACCCTTGATATTTAAGTTCATTGATTACAAAAAAGCTTTTGATTCGATAGAACCATATTTTGTCTGGCGTTCACTTTTGGAACAAGGTGTCGATCCTGGCTATATCATAATTCTTGCAAAGAGTTATACGAACTGCACTACCATAGTTCGTCTCTTCCAAAGTCTCCTTGTGGTACCAGTTCAGGAGGATCATATTTCATCGAACCCCTTTTTCTCATGTTTGGAATCGGTCATCATATATACAACTGGGACACCTTTGGCACCCATTTTAATGACAGATGCCTCAATCACTTTCGATTTGTCGACGACATAGTGCTGATCATAGAGTCAGCGGCAAAAGCCACCCACATGATGGAGCTACTTGATGGAGAGGGTAGGAAAGCGGGACTGTAGATGAATGTATCAAAGATTAAAGTGTTGCGCAATCGTTTCACTAATTGTAATTCAGTCTTCCTTGGCTGGGTGCGATTAGAGGATATCAACGAATACATCTATCTTGGGCGCTTCCTCAATATGGAGAATAACATGGAGTTTGAATTGACAAGACGTCCCCTCGCGTGTTGGGCAGCGTTCTCGTCCATTAACATGGTCCTGGACGGTTGCCAAGACCAAAACCTACGAACTTTTCTCTTCATTTCAACTGTGCTCCCTGTGATGTGCTACTGTGCTGAGACGTGAACACTAACAAACTCACTGGAGGATAAATTGAGAGTGACACAGGTCTCTCTTGAGAGACGCTTGGTTGGAATCACTCTCTGGAACCAGCATATGCAACATCTCCACAATTCTGATATTTTACTATTGTCCTTGATGAATGGTGTGGTAATCTATGCGGACAAGGCAAAACGTAGATGGGCGGGGTCACATGTTGTGACGAAACGATGGTCGAGTCAATGGAGCACGGCGACAGCAATCTGGTATACCCGAGGTAAAAAAATACCGCGGGGAAGACCTCTAATGCGTTGGTCAGACTCCATTGCTGTACACAACAATACCCATGAGCCTGCGATGAGGGCATCCTTGGCCCAAGACACGGTCCAGTTTAGACGACGCTGAGTCATCAATATTCTTCTCACATTCTTATCTTCATTTATTTTTGGACCTAACTTTCTTTCTGTGCCCTTGAGGGTTCCACGCAAAAGCTTGTCTCGCATTGTTGTGCGGTGCCCACCGTAATGCATGTCCTATCCAGCCCAATTTGATGTGTCTAATTTATTAGTCTGGTGGTTGTTGTTGGCTCCTTTCCCATAGGTTTTTCCTCACCATGTCCTGCCATTTTATGTCCAGTATCTTACGTAGGCATCTGTTATCACAGGACCAGAGTTATTGTTGGATGGCATTGGTTGTCCTCCATGTTTCATCTCCATACAGAAGCACCATCTTCATACTGGCCTTGAATATTCTATCTTTGGTGTGATTTTTTAAATTTTTGTTAATCTCTATAATCGTTTATGTCAATGTTGTTAATCTCGCATTATATTGAATACCAAAAGATCTTCACTAAAGGAAATTACAGTTGGGGAAAAGGTCTCAGGGCCGGCCATTACTTCGGTACAAGGATGTATGCAAGCTGCATTTTCCGAATGTCCAAGATGGCAGTGGTTTCGACTTCACAGAACAGAGTTCCAGAGATATTTGGATAAGTATTTGTGTTGAAAATTAATTAAGAACTAAGAGCTCCACTCATTGACATGCTGCCACTGGATGGAATGTAGATACAAACCAGAAGATAAAGTCCTGAGAGCGTCACTCATTGACTTGTCTCCACTGGATGAAATGTAGATACTCACCTGAAGGTATAGACCTGAAAGCGTCACTCATTGACTTGTCTCCACTGTATGGAATGTAGATACTCACCTGAAGGTATAGAACTGAGAGCGTCACTGATTAACTTGTCTCCGCTGGATGGAATGTAGATACAAACCAGAAGATAGAGTCCTGAGAGCGTCATTCATTGACTTGTCTCTACTGGATGGAATGTAGATACTCACCTGAAGGTATAGAACTGAGAGCGTAACTCATTGACTTGTCTCCACTGGGCGGAATGTAGATACTCACCTGAAGGTATAGAACTGAGAGCGTCACTCATTGACTTGCTGCCACTGGATGGAATGGTGATACTCACCTGAAGGTATAGAACTGAAAGCGTCACTCATTGACTTGTCTCCACTGGATGGAATGTAGATACTCACCTGAAGGTATAGCACTGCGAGCGTCACTGATTAACTTGTCTCCGCTGGATGGAATGTAGATACAAAAGAGTCCTGAGAGCGTCACTCATTAACTTGTCTCCACTGGATGGAATGTAGGTACTCACCTGAAGATATAGTACTGAGAGCACCACTTAGCACTGCCGCCATATATAGACCTGCCATTCCGTGCGAGTCTTCAAACGCATGCATGATAAAATAGATAGGCAGCTGGTTTCTGCTCTTCATAAGGCCCGACTGGAAAGTTTAGAAATACGTGAACTATATTTACACATCTTTCAATGGTTCATCCACTTAGCAAACAGATAAATTAAGAATAAGTTAAACAGTAAATCAATCATTCGATTACTCAATTAATCAATAAATCTAGCTATTAGTTTATCAAAGTAAACATTTAGTCATGTAACCCTCTCCCAGGGTGCAACCTGTGAAAGAAGTATGGTACCATTATCTCATTACTTTTCTGGGCAAATTTGACTGCATGGTCACAGTGGATCGCACAGTGATTCCTGGCAAAAATGTAGATGTGTATTTAGCGAAGGCCGGGGACAGCGTGGGCTAGTGGTTAAGTGGCACGGCTCACAACCCAAAGGTGCTGGATTCGATCCCCATCACAGCACCGACCGTTATCCAGGGGAAGCAAACCCTTAGAAAATGCAGGAGGAAGCAGACCCTTAAATAAAATGCATGCCGAAGTCGGATGCACTGGGCTGACAGGCGCAAAATAAAAACCGCTGTGCAACGCACACGCCTTGGGGAATTGAGAAATAAGGCGAATGCAAAAAAAAAAAAAAAAGGCCAATTTAAAGAAAGCTGGAATCAACAAGTCATTGATGACCACAGTGTATGTGAAACCTGCCGTTAATATCTATACAGCTGAACTTCTCGTTTCAAGCACCCTCTGGGGATGCAGCCATGCTCAACAGTCACACTACTGTCTACACATTGCAATGGCGCAATACTTCCGTTACCTTGTTAAGTAGCGTGATAAATTGTTAAATTGCGTGATAACTTATTAAATTGTGTGATAACAACTTGATAAGTCCTCTGATAATTTGTTCAGTCATATGATAATAAGTAGAATGAGTGTGCCCAGGCCAGGTAGAGCGGAGCAAACAAATTAACGGTCCGCTAGTTCTTGTATCTGAGCATATGTGAAGTGGAGATGTACGGATTAAGTAATTCGATTGGTTAGCCAAAGATGAAATGCGGGAGGGAGGTAAAACTAGGAGACCAATGATAATTAAACGGTATACATAAGTGCGGAATGACAGCAACACGTGCTCGCAGAAAGAGGAGGAAGACAATGCAGAAGAGGTGCAGAGAAGTCGATCCATTAAACGGGATCAAAACGGTGAGCAGTGCATGAGCTGGGTCTGTCAAGGAGATTACCTGACGTTTGCCGTTAGTTTGTGGCGAGGAAGACAAACGTCTGGTCAGGTAAAATATACTGATCAGACCTGTTAGTCAGGGTCAGGCAAAATATACTGATCAGACCTGTTAGTCAGGGTCAGGCAAAATATACTGATCAGACCTGTTAGTCAGGGTCAGGCAAAATATACTGATCAGACATGTTAGTCTGGGTCAGGTAAAACATACTGATCAGACATGTTAGTCAGGGTCAGGCACAATATACTGATCAAACCTGTTAGTCAGGGTCAGGCAAAATATACTGATCAGACCTGTTAGTCAGGGTCAGGCAAAATATACTGATCAGACCTGTTAGTCAGGGTCAGGCAAAATATACTGATCAGACATGTTAGTCTGGGTCAGGTAAAACATACTGATCAGACATGTTAGTCAGGGTCAGGCACAATATACTGATCAAACCTGTTAGTCAGGGTCAGGCAAAATATACTGATCAGACCTGTTAGTCAGGGTCAGGCAAAATATACTGATCAGACCTGTTAGTCAGGGTCAGGCAAAATATACTGATCAGACATGTTAGTCAGGGTCAGGCAAAATATACTGATCAGACATGTTAGTCAGGGTCAGGCAAAATATACTGATCAGACCTGTTAGTCAGGGTCAGGCAAAATATACTGATCAGACATGTTAGTCAGGGTCAGGCAAAATATACTGATCAGACATGTTAGTCAGGGTCAGGCAAAATATACTGATCAGACATGTTAGTCAGGGTCAGGCAAAATATACTGATCAGACATGTTAGTCAGGGTCAGGCAAAATATACTGATCAGACCTGTTAGTCAGGGTCAGGCAAAATATACTGATCAGACCTGTTAGTCGGGGTCAGGCAAAACATACTGGCCCAAACCCTCACCTCGACTTTCTAATAGCTCTCCCTGGAAACGGGCTGTTTTTAGTGGCAGCCTGACTAACGAGGGGAGGGATCGACGTAATCCCCGTAGTAGTGAGTGACACGAAGATGAAGCCAAGCATCGCAAAACCGTCTGGAGGACGCCGGTCCACCCTTCATCAGCACTCTCGGGATGTGGGGAAAGCTACAGCAACCCACCACTTAACGTCCATTTCAGAGCGCACTAAAGAGTAAACTATTCATTATGGGCATTGGAAACCACCGTTAGTTTGTAGTGCAGATGTACTGAATGACGTGCTCACTCTATATGGTATATATGGTTGTGAAGTGTAGGTACACTACTCATTCACTCCTCCCATATAAAATACCCGGATGTGTCCATATATGAGTTGTGTGATTCATGCGGCGAAAATCATTCAAATGACGAAACGTAGAGCGAGACTGCAAAAACAACAGTTGATAATTTGCATCAACTGTTTGACTTGGGAGAATTAATGCCGACAGACACTGATTTTGAGTGATTTCAAGTCGGTTCTGGAGTCGCTGAAGCACACTCCATAAAAAGAAGATATTTTTGGTGGGGAGGGCGTATCAACAACCCTATCACTGCCCACGGGATTAATGTCGTCTAGCAATAGACACCTGGACATAGTGGGCTACCAGGAAATGAGATGTCTGACAGATTATCATAAACAAGAGCCTTAAAACGGCAATTGAAAATATCCTTCGGTAACCACATAGCAACATGAATTGTTAAGAATAATACTAGGGGAATCTGATTGGACAAATGTCGACGGGAACAACAGATCGTAGTGTATTTATAAATGTCAAAAGCAACAAAAAGAAATGATGACATAAATAAACTACTCGCACACCGAAGAGATCGAAAGCTCATTTTTCAGTTCCGAACAGGACACGTTTGTTAATAACCACCTGAACCACATCAATACCCATCACCTGTTCTTGTGTGGACATTGCTCTCATCCTGATGAAACAGACGGCTACCTATTGAGTACACGATGCTTGTAGACATTAGAAAAAGATGCTTACAAGCACTGCCGACAATTGCCAACACACTGTACGGGGCAGCGAAACAACTGAAGAAGACCTGTATCTATAAAAGAGGAGTATTGGGCTGTCGAGAGCAGGCTTGCTCAGCAGCTGTGGGATAACAACAACAGCTCAGTCACTCATCACATGTAGTATATTTAGTTGTCAGTGTACGTACACTACCCATCCACTCATTCACTATCGTATATTTAGTTGTCAGTGTACCTACACTACCCATCCACTCATCCAATATCGTATATTTAGTTGTCAGTGTACGTTCACTACACATCCGCTCTTCCAATATCGTATATTTAGTTGTCAGTGTACGTACACTGCCCATCCACTCATTCCATATCGTATATTTAGTTGTCAGTGTACGTACACTGCCCAGCCACTCATTCCATATCGTATATTTAGTTTAGAAAACCTGCTTACTGTAACTGGGTCACATCCCAGGAAGTGGAAGTAAGCGTAGATGACAATACCAACACCCATAAGCGATGCGCCGTAAATAGCCATCAAGACGCCATTGAAGACAAATGCTGTCTTTGCTACCTTCGCAGACCTGGCTGATGCAATTCGTTGAAAGCCTGATTGATTGCTGGCCAAGGCAATCCTGGTGAGCAGAAATGTTGATTTTTTTGTATCTTTGTTTTATTGGTTGGTTAATTTTTTGATTGATTGATTGATTGAATTGTCTTTTCGATTCAAATGAAGATAATGTTCATTAACACAGCTGGTTAATTTACAAAAGACCAATATCTGATCATTTCCAGTGAAAGTACAACATGCAATAGTCTTACATATTGAGATTGCTAGCCGTATCCACAATCCTCATTTGTATATCTTACGACATGCCTGTAAGGTGTCAGTGAAACAAACAGTCGAAGACAAAAGACTCGATAGTCCAAGTAGGACAGCTTTCATTTCACATATGACCTTGACATACCAAGTAAGAGCGCTTCCCTCTGAAACACAACCTTGACACACCAAGTACGACCGCTTCCCTGTGAGACACAACCTTGACAAGCCAAGTAAGACAGCTTCACTTTGAGACACAACCTTGACAGGCAAAGTAGGACAGCGTCCCTGTGAGACACAACATTGACAGTCCAAGTAAGACAGCTTCCCTATGAGACACAGCCTTGACAGACCAAGTAAGACCGTTTCCCTGTGAGACACAACCTTGACAGACCAAGTAAGACCGTTTTCCTGTGAGACACAGCCTTGACATACCAATTAAGAAGTAAGACAGCTTCCATGTGAGACACAACCTTGACAGACCAAGTAAGACAGCTTCCCTGTGAGACACAACCTTGACAGGCCAAATAAGACCGCTTCCCTGTGAGACACAACCTTGACAGACCAAGTAAGACCGCTTCCCTGTGAGACACAACCTTGACAGGCCAAGTAAGACCGCTTTCCTGTGAGACACAACCTTGACAGACCAAGTAAGACAGCTTTCCTATGTTCAGTTTTCTTCATTTACCACCTACACAGCGTAGTTCGTCAACAATGGATCTCCAACGTCCCCAGCCTCTTGTTTTGATGAAATAATATACCACATTTTTTCCCATTCCATCTCTTGACGCGACGCTCCCCTTATAGCCCTGTTTATCTCTAACACGTTTGTCCTCTACCTTTCTTTCCAGTATTATATTTGGATGTTACCAACATATTCAAACTGGCGGACTGATTTCGTTAATCAGTTCTCTAAGCACCAATAATTTCTATAAAACTTTCTTACTTGTTTTCTCTTCTTATCTACCGCTAAAAGTACGTTACCTTGATCAGTAGGTGGATGCTATCATAATCTAACAACAAATTATATATGCAATATCAATGTTTTACTAGCAATGTAGAACGGCAAAACTGTGTCAGAGCGATGTGAATAGAACATATAATCGATTCATTGTATGTGGAAAACTATATCTCTGAGCAATCTCAATATTGATGTCATTTACTGGGAGACGCTTACACAAAACCGTCCGACTGGAGCACTATCAACGCTCTAGGTGATCGACCGTATCATTGAACGGAAAATAATTAATTTAGCTCAGAGATAACGCAGTGTCCGATTGCATAAAATGCAAAACCCCAATTCCCGAATTCACCAAAGTGTAGTTTTATATTCAGTGAGGACTGTCACACTACGATGAGTCTCCACAACCATAAGGCAACACAAATCTGATGTTCAAATCTGATGTTCAAATCTGATGTTCAAATCTGATGTTCAAATCTGATGTTCAAATCTGATGTTCAAATCTGATGTTGTCCCTAACTTTACTTGTGACGGACAATTATTATTACTAGTCCGTCTCATCCGAGAGCCGCGAGCTCTCGTTTCAGCAGCATCAATAAGACACCAACGACTCATCATCATCTGGTTGATCAGTCCAGAGACTGTTTGTAAGGTTGTCTGAGTATGTCTCTCCATTTGACCCTATCCTCTGCAGTTCTCTTCATTGCAGCATAAGCTGGTACTTTAATATCCCTGCATGTCTGAGATATAAAGGTGAGTCTTGGTCGCCCCGGTTCTCTCTTCCCTTGAATCTTGCCCTCTAGTATCTACTGTAGAAGACTTTCATGTCTCATATTGTTACCCAGCCAATTCAATCGACGTTTTTGTATCATATACAATATGTGTCTTAGTGCGCCCACATCATTGAGGACATCGTCATTGGGTCTTCTTTCTGTCCAACTCACTCTTTCCATTCTACGGTAGCACCACATTTCAAACGCTTCCAAGCTTTTTTCCATCCTTCTTCACCAAAGTCCATGTTTCAGCTCCAGACAGTGCAATTGGCCATATATGAGTGGCGATTATTCTTTTCCTCAGTTCTATCCTGATATTCTTTGAGGTTAACAATTTCTGTTTTTCTCTGAAGCCCTTTTTTGCCATTGCAATCCTTGTCTTAATTTCTCTCATTGCGGGCGTCTTCTGTTATGGCTTGCCCCAAATATGTAAACTTCTGTACTTGTTCAATTATTTCTCCAATGATGGATATATTTATGTACTTATGTTGCTTAGATATTACCAAAGTCTTTGTCTTTGATGTGTTTATTTTCATGCCAAAATCTTTGGCAGTGCTATTAATTTTATCAAGCAGCATTTGCAACGTTGATACTGATCCTCCCACTATCGCTTGGTCATCGGCAAATTTGATGTCATTAACTTTCGTACCATTAACTTTGACACTCCGATAACAACTCTGCATAACCTTGGCCATCATTATCTTAGAATATGCGTTATAGAGACTCGGTGAAAGCAAGCAACCCCCTGTTTTGTTGAAACTGGATCCGTGCGACCTTCTGTGATTGAAATAATCGCCTTTTGATTTTCATACAGGTCCTGAATTAACCTAATGAATTATCTATCTATACCTATTGGCTGCCAAATTTTAAATAGTTTTCTCCAGGGAACTCGATCAAAGGCTTTCTCGTAGTCAATAAAACAGATAAACAGTATACGTCCTTGATGGATATTTCTTTCTACGACAAACCGCAATGATCAGATGACAAGCGCGTACCTCCGGCCTTGCGAAATCCAAACTGGTTATCTTTCAGTACTTCCTCCATTTTTCCATCAATTCTTATATACAAAAATCTTCAAAGGAATTTTCAATGCATGTGTTATCACACTGTAGCATTTGATTTTTCTTTAAAGAATTAATATTGAAGTTGTGTTATCTTTTGGCCATATTCCCTTGTTGTAAATGTCATTAACAGGTTGACAATGTAAATCATGAAAAGTCTCTCCCGCTACTTTCAGTAGCTCGATATATAACTCATCTATCCCTGATGCCTTGTTGTTCGAGATTAAAGAAAGGGCCTTTCTAAATTCTTCTATGGTTATAGGTAATCTCTCTTCTGTCAATGGTATATTATTTGGTGGTGTGTTATCTTGATACAGTCCCTTATCATCGTACATATTTTTTCCATTTTATTTATTTTGATTTTAGGTCTGTTATTGGTTTCCCATTCTTAAGATTAATCATCCGTGATTGTATGTGCATAGCTTTTAGAGCAATGTAATGTAAATTAAACTGGTTGTAACCAGACTCTGCAGTCTTCTAAACCATTTTAAAGACGTTAAGTTAAGTTAAGTATGCCGTTAGGTTTACGAAACGATTGTTTTAGTTTCTTTTGGACTTGATCGACTTTTCCTGATCTCCCCAGATGTTTAATTCCCTCGCATTGTTCTATCCACCATTTTTCTCTGGCCATCTTGCATTCTCGATCTAGTCCATTCTTGATACGTTTATACGTTGCAATGCCATGCTCTGTGTTAATATTTTTCCATTTGCGTATGTCCTCCATTTTGTTTAGCATTTCAGGTGTTACCCACGGTTTCTTATTTTCTGCTTTCTTTTTGCCCAACGACTAGCTTTACTTAATTCCCTAACGCTTTTCGAAGAGCCACGAGAACTTTAATGGAAGACTACAATTCAGCGGAACATAGATCACAGATTGAGTCAGTCTGTTCTAATCATTCTGTCACTCTATTTCAACAGTGAGTAAACACGTACCATATAAACATTGCTCCTATGCTAGTTGCCCACCATGAGTGGCGTATCCTTGGGTCTGGGTTGAAGGAATTGAAAGAAGTTCTGGCTCCTTCCTCCGCTATCAACCAGAGAGAGCTTCCTCCTCCTACAGTCAGACTTCCTGGAGAATGTCAATTTAAATTAATTACGCCATGCTTTATAAGTTAGAGCGCATTGAACTAGATATTCTCTATATATTGGGAGAGTATTCCCAAGGGTTTGTGAAAACGGTATACGAAGCCAACGTACCAGGTACACATCACCTGGCGCTTGGTTTGAAAGACCGGGAATGTCGCTGATTTTGTTCATGGTGCAACCGCTTCTTCGAGTCGAGCAAGCTGTAAATGAGTATCTAGCGAATTAAGGGACACATTTTTGAGCCACTGTGGGAGTCCAGTGGATGCCTGGAGATTAGTGCTAGCGTGACAAGCAGATGTTAAATTTGCACCAACCAAAACCAATAATGAAAAAAAGACTCCAGCTCTTCGATTTGCAAGATGGAACGAACGTACTATGCGTACAAGCACCTGCGATGATCTTCGAGAGGTCGGGGATGCCAGGAAGACAGCTATCAGATGATAGGCAGTTCTCTCGGTTGAATGTGGACATGGCTGCCCTACATGAGACCAGACTTGCCTCTAGTGGCTCAATTACGTAGAATGACTTCACTTTCTTTTGGAAGGATCGTGAACCTGAAGATTCTCAACATCATGGTGTTGGTTTTGCTATTAAAAACACCCTTTTGGCCTCATTCGATTCCCCTTGGAGGAAGGGGGGGGGGGAAGCTCTCTGATAGTTTACTGGCCATTCGCCTCATCACCGCTACAGGACCTGTTAATATTCTTAGCGTCTATACCCCAACCCTGACATTTCTGGAGGAAGCAAAGGACCAATTCTACGGACAGCTGGAGAAAATGATCAAGACCAGCCTAATGGAAGAAGCACTCTTCCTTCTCGGCGACTTTAATGCTAGAGCGGGGACCAGATAGCGTGGTCCACCTGCCTTGAAATCATTGTATTGGCGGGATAAATGACAATGGTCAGAGGTTGCTGAAGTTGTACACTCAACAAGGCCTATGTATCACAAATACTTTTTTTAAGAGCAAGCCGCAACCTAAAGTATCCTGGAAACACTTTAGGTCACATTGATGGCATCAGATCAACTTGGTTGTCACCAGACGCTCAGCTCTAAACATGTTCCTCTCCACTAGAAGCAATCACAGTGCAGACTGTGACTCTGACCATGCTCTTGTATGCAGCAGGGTACGCTTGCAGCTTCGCACAATATGTCGTTCCAAACAAAGGGGGAATCCCAGAGTCAACACTGCGCAGATGGTGTTTCCTTTCATGGCGGACAGATTCGTGTCTGACCTGAATCTTACTTTTCGAAAAGGACCCGCTTGTGGAACGTTATGAACAGTTAAGTGGAACGTTATGAAAGGTGTCATTTAAAATACAGCATTAGCTACGTTTGGTATGAATGAACGAGCCAATCATGACTGGTTAAATGCACATTTTGCAAAAATGGAACCAGTAATTAAGACCAAACGAGCTTTAATCTTCAGGGGTGAAATGAATGTATGCATTGCACACTACGTGTTGGCTGCGAGGGCATTCTGTCTTTATTCCTTATCACTACAAATACTCCGACGACCTCCAATAATGGCAATGAATGCCGTATTGATAGTTGAAAAACAAAATGATAGTTATCTCCTCCTTTACCAAAGACCACCACATAATATTTGATCTCCTCTCCTCTTGTTGGTCTGCTTCCAAAGATATGCTCCGTCTTCCGAGGGCCATTTCATGGTATCATTCCGGCAGACGTTATCGATATTGATCCCTGACGTTTGGCATTCCGTGACTATCCTGGTAGCCAGTTTTGCTTCGTTATGTAGACACGATCAAATTATCGTACTTGTGATTATTCTAATCGGGGTTTTGAAGAGTAGTGTTTAGAATTCACGGTCTTAAACATTTCTCTGATTTTAAAATATGGAATAACCTACAGATGATAAGCAACACCTTTAATTATCACACTGAAGATACAGACAAACATGATGGTGGCTTGGAACGTGTCCGTCCATAAGACGCTCTTGATACCACCAATAGATGTATAGAATGTTCCAACAACCCCGACGATTCCAACAGACATCCACGTGGATAGACCAGCACCTGCCTAATAAGATGTATAAAAAAGATTGACAGTTAAAAAACTATCAAGGCTGGCAATGGATTATGTATTGCACTTTTAGAGCACAGATCATAAGAAAAGTGTACGCAGTTCAGTTCAGGTGCCATCTCCGCATCGAAGATCGGCTGCAATAGATCTCCAGTGTGCTATATCTCTTGCCGTAAGTGTGCAATCTGAAAGACTTTTTTCAGTCCATTTCCTGATGTTATCCACCCACTTAAAGCGTTGTCTGCCTCTTGAACGACTGACTTCCACCCTACCCTCCAGTATGGTCTTCAACTAGGAGGTATGTCTTGTTATATGACCAAAATAACGTAACTGTCTGACCCTGATTTCGGTCGTTCTCTTTTCACCCTCAACCTTTCCAATACCTCGACATTTGTTTTCTTCTCTTTCCAAGAAATGCAACCCAATCTTCTATGTACTCACATTTCGAAGGCTTCAATACTTATTTCAAACTTCTTATTCACTGTCCATGTTTCTGCGCCATAAAGTAGTGATGAGTATACATAGCACTTGACAATTCTTATTTTCAAATTCGGATTTATCTGTTTGGATGTCAGTATGTGTCGCATGTTGCCGAATACCATCTTGGAAATAAATATTTTCTTTCTGATTTCCTTTTCACATTTGTCTTCTTTCGTTATTGTATGACCTAGATAGGAGAAACTATGTACCTGTTCAAGTAGTTGATCGTTTATAAGACCTAGATAGGAGAAACTATGTACCTGTTCAAGTAGTTGATCGTTTATAAGACCTAGATAGGAGAAACTCTGTACCTGTTCAAGTAGTTGATCGTTTATAAGACCTAGATAGGAGAAACTATGTACCTGTTCAAGTAGTTGATCGTTTATAAGACCTAGATAGGAGAAACTGTACCTGTTCAAGTAGTTGATCGTTTATAAGACCTAGATAGGAGAAACTATGTACCTGTTCAAGTAGTTGATCGTTTATAAGACCTAGATAGGAGAAACTATGTACCTGTTCAAGTAGTTGATCGTTTATAAGACCTAGATAGGAGAAACTCTGTACCTGTTCAAGTAGTTGATCGTTTATAAGACCTAGATAGGAGAAACTATGTACCTGTTCAAGTAGTTGATCGTTTATAAGACCTAGATAGGAGAAACTATGTACCTGTTCAAGTAGTTGATCGTTTATAAGACCTAGATAGGAGAAACTATGTACCTGTTCAAGTAGTTGATCGTTTATAAGACCTAGATAGGAGAAACTCTGTACCTGTTCAAGTAGTTGATCGTTTATAAGACCTAGATAGGAGAAACTATGTACCTGTTCAAGTAGTTGATCGTTTATAAGACCTAGATAGGAGAAACTATGTACCTGTTCAAGTAGTTGATCGTTTATAAGACCTAGATAGGAGAAACTATGTACCTGTTCAAGTAGTTGATCGTTTATAAGACCTAGATAGGAGAAACTCTGTACCTGTTCAAGTAGTTGATCGTTTATAAGACCTAGATAGGAGAAACTATGTACCTGTTCAAGTAGTTGATCGTTTATAAGACCTAGATAGGAGAAACTATGTACCTGTTCAAGTAGTTGATCGTTTATAAGACCTAGATAGGAGAAACTCTGTACCTGTTCAAGTAGTTGATCGTTTATAAGACCTAGATAGGAGAAACTATGTACCTGTTCTAGTAGTTGATCGTTTATAAGACCTAGATAGGAGAAACTATGTACCTGTTCAAGTAGTTGATCGTTTATAAGACCTAGATAGGAGAAACTATGTACCTGTTCAAGTAGTTGATCGTTTATAAGACCTAGATAGGAGAAACTCTGTACCTGTTCAAGTAGTTGATCGTTTATAAGACCTAGATAGGAGAAACTATGTACCTGTTCAAGTAGTTGATCGTTTATAAGACCTAGATAGGAGAAACTGTACCTGTTCAAGTAGTTGATCGTTTATAAGACCTAGATAGGAGAAACTATGTACCTGTTCAAGTAGTTGATCGTTTATAAGACCTAGATAGGAGAAACTATGTACCTGTTCAAGTAGTTGATCGTTTATAAGACCTAGATAGGAGAAACTATGTACCTGTTCAAGTAGTTGATCGTTTATAAGACCTAGATAGGAGAAACTATGTACCTGTTCAAGTAGTTGATCGTTTATATGACCTAGATAGGAGAAACTATGTACCTGTTCAAGTAGTTGATCGTTTATAAGACCTAGATAGGAGAAACTATGTACCTGTTCAAGTAGTTGATCGTTTATAAGACCTAGATAGGAGAAACTGTACCTGTTCAAGTAGTTGATCGTTTATAAGACCTAGATAGGAGAAACTATGTACCTGTTCAAGTAGTTGATCGTTTATTTGTATCTGCATACATGGTTTCTTGTCACTTTTCCTAATTATCATAGCCTTTGCTTTCTTTATGTTTATGTCTAATCCAAACTCTTGACTTATCGTGTATATTGTTGTCACTTGCTTCTGTAATTCTTGGTCACTTTTTGCCATCAAAATGGTATCATCTGCATATCTGAGATTGTTCATTGCCACTTCTCCAATGACAAGCCCTGGCATACTCTCTATCTGTTTGAATATTTGTTCTGTGTAGATATTAAAAAGACACGGGGATAACACACTCCTATCTCACTTCTCTTTTTACATCTATACTTGGAGAACAGAACTTTCCTGATTTTACTGTAACAGTGTATTCCCAGTACAGATTACGGAGCAGTCTTATGTCTTTACCATCTAGATCTATTTCTTGGAGAAATTTAATTAATTTTTCATGTTGGACTCTGTCAAAAGCCTTCTGTAGTCTATAAAGCAAGTATAAATGTCATTGTGTATTTCTATATATTTTTCTGTCAAATTTTGCAAACAGAAAATTGCTTCAGTCTTACATAAAACTTTCTAAAACCAAATTGTTCTTCTGAAACAGCCCTCTCTAATTTACCTCTTATTCTGTCTTCTATGATCTTGAGTAGTATTTAATTGTGTGACACATTAGACTTATTGTTCTAATAAAGTCTGAACATTCTGATACATGAGGTTTTTTTCAGCTGTGTTATAAACGTAGATGTTTTCAGGTCTGTTGGTATGCATCCAGTATTATATATCTCATTACACACATCATAAAGGTTTTCAGGTCTGTTGGTATGCATCCAGTATTATATATGTCATTACACACATCAGAAAGTATATCTATAGCAAATTTCACTAGAGCCTCTATCATTTCTATGTTTATGGAGTCCGACCATGTTGCTTTACCTTTTCTCATAGTTGTTATCACATTTACCACCTCTGATCTTAGGATGATGGGTCCTTCATTATCAAATATTGATGGTTTGGTTCTGCGACTTCCCTCAAAAAAGCTCTCTTATTTACTCCGTCCATCTGTTCGATATGTCATTCTCATTCTTCAAAATGGTCCTATTCTTATCTCGGATTCATCCCCCACTCTGGGTTACCTGTTGCCTTGTTTGTTGTTTTCTTTATTTCTATATGTATTTCTCTGGCATTGCGTATATCAGTGACGTGAACTATTCCTGTTATTTGGTGTGCATATTGTCCAAGTGCTTACAGTATACTTGCCTTAGAGATATTTTTATAGTGCATTCAGAAAAACGTTCAGTATGAATAAATACGGCATTCTTATAATTAATTTAGACTTCAACTTGATTTTTTTGCATGCGTTTCTATTTTAATTAAATCGTTAATAAGCTATATGGGCCGTACAAGGTCGAGAGTTGTCTTGCAGGAACAGGGCACCTTTTGTGATAAAATCCAACGTGATCTTTTGTAATAAAATCTTCATGAAAAATAGGGTTGACCGGACCCCGAGAGATACTTGTCTCTTGTGCAATTTTGCGACAGGTTATGCGTCGATTTTCTAGGAAAAGGCGTTCCACAATCTGAATAT